>BQKN01065331.1:473684-495374 GCA_022839385.1 Asparagus kiusianus
GCCTTGTAACCTCGTGGGGACCAGCTATCCATTATGATTTTTAGACAGCCTACACTTAGCCCTAAGGCTATGCGCAAGGTTCGCAAAGTCTCTAAAGGGACTAAAGCTCCAATTGTGTCCGACTGACCAAAGGAGGATCTCTCTCTTGGAAAAGACTGCTTGGAAGCCTTTCCTCCTAAGGAGAAGACTTAGCTTTAGCTAAACTCATCAATCGAGTAGAAGATTCTACGCCCGTGCCTAAACAACAAGCATCGGGTCACAAAAGGCCCATTGCGGCGACAAACTTGATCAATACAGATAGTGATGTTGCAAAAGCCTTGAAACAGGCTAAGAAGAATGCTACTCGAGGAAAGAGGAGATCCCCATGATGAATACAACTCCGAGAAAGCCGATCCTTCAATCAACTCGAGCTCCGCATTTGTGAGCCTCAACACGAGCCTCGCGTTTCTCCTTCAGAATATGAGTCTCACATTTATTTGCCCAAGCATGAGTCCCGCGCAAACCAGGTTGAACACAATCCTCAAGGGAGTGTTTCACAAGCAAAACGCGGACCTTAGGGCTGCGTTGCTTAATCAAAATGCGACCCTTAAGGGAACGTTTCACAAATAGAATGCGGACCTCTAGGCCGTGTTGATCAATTAAAACACGACCTTCGCGTTCCTCAGGCAAAACGCGACCCTCGTGTTCCTATTCTTAAATGCGACCTTCGTGTTCCTCAAGCAAAACACGACCCCCGCATTCCCATTCTTAAACGCGATCCTCGCGTTTCTAATAAAAAACGTGATGTGATACGTCACGTTCAAAAAGACCAACTTGGATTTAAAATTCATGTTCACCAGGAGCCAGCCCTGTCTAATGGTAGACAAGGGGTTCGAATTCAAAACTCACGTTCAGTGAGGGATTCTTTTAAAGTCTCCGATTTAAGAGAGCTCATACCGAAAGAAAGATCCATACAATAAGTCGCTCATTCATATTAATGTGAACGACTGATTTCTGCGGTCCTCTCAGGGTGCCAATGTTGTACAACTACACCAAGAATCTCGGTGTTTGACCGACTGATGAACGTTGCCTTGCCCAACAAGCTACGACAATCCTACAAGAAGAGGACTTCAGAGGATGAATATCTTGGAGCTACTATCAATATGATCGGTAGAGGTAAGTCACCAATCCCTAGTTTCGATGAATCAGAGATGATTCGTTCTCCGAATGTCAAAGAAATCTTGAATGAGTTCGAAGGAATCTACCAACACACTTGGACTCGAACGGGAGTCATTCCCCCTGTCGATTATCGGTGACTAGCTAGAGGAACACATTGTGATGATGAACATTCAGCCATCGTGGAGTCCCAATCCTCTAAGTCTTTCGTTGAACGTGAGAGTTTCGCTTACGTGGTAGGAAGTCCTGAAGATCTCATGAAGAGACTTGATGAGTAGCAAGACATGCTCAAATCTTAGCAAGAGGCTATCAATGAACTCCGAGCCTTGATGGCCCAAATCATTGCGGATAGGACCAAATCTCAAAAAGCAGACTCGCCGCCTCGGCATGAATCCTCCCAAAGAGTAAGAGAATCTTCATCAAAGGGAAAGGAAAAAGTGATCAAGACTTCTGATCAAAAAACCACCACATAAAAATCTTTCTCTGAGGAGGAGAAAGAGGCTGAGAATGAACAGAATCCTCAATCGGTCAAGATGGAAGAATTGGAAGCCTGTCTCAATGCCACTGCCAACAGAAGCGAGCTCCGATAGAAAGGAGTTGTGAGGACTTATTCCGCTGAATGGGATGAGCCCCTTATCCTCCCAAATTTAAAGCCCTGACTCTGTAAGCTTTTGATGGCACAGGATCATCGAACCAACATATCTACTATTTCAAGTCACAGCCTGAGAATATGTTATCAAATGACGCCATATTGACTTGTTTATTCATTGGCACCCTCAAGGGGGTTGCCTTTGAATGCTTCATGAAATTTTCTGTCGGATCTATTTTGAAGTGAGCGGATATAGAAAGGCTGGTCAGGTTCTTTGAAGATGACACATAAGTCTCCGTCGCTACCATTCTTGCCACCAAACAGAAGAAGAGAGAGTCTATTAAGGCCTTCGTCAAAAGATTCTGAAGCATGGCCCTGCGATGTCCTTCGGCTATGACACGGGCTATTCTGGCGGAAACCTGTCGGCATAATTTGTAGACTAAACTTCTAGCTCAAATGGGGGTTGTAGAGTGCTGTTCCTGGAAATAGCTGGCCTCCCAAGGAGAACAAGCAGAAAAAAGTTGCTCGGATCAAATCCAAAGAGACAACCAAACGAAAACAACTGGTGCAACGTGGTCAAGGTAATCCTTCCCGATCAAAGGGAAAGGATACCCTGGCCACTGATACTAATACTCGAGCGCTACCTGCTAAGCAGGGCAAGGAATCGAGTCAATCAAGGGTAGCCAAACAATACTCTTTCAAGGATGATCATGTGGTTACCCTGTTCAAATTACTTCAGAAGAATAATAAGTTGAAGCTTCCTTAAGTGAAGAGACCTGAAGAGATGGGAAAAGTAGATGATCATAACTATTGTTTCTACCATAGAATGCTTGGGCATCCAACAAAAAAATGTTATATCTTTAAGGATATCCTACAGGCTTTGGTAGAAGCCGAAGTGCTCAAGATGAAGTCCGAACAGAAGACCGTATCTACCAATATGATATCGGTCTAGTTCAGGGGTTTTTCGCCTGTGTCGACTCCCAACGACGTCGTCCCTATTCACAAAGGAGAGCTGCACTTGACAAACACAGACCCGCATGGTCAAAAAGATAAAGGATCGATACCTCTTAATGCTCCAAAGGGAGAGATAATGTGAGTCCATCCTGACTTGCTTGAAGATCTACAGCGAACAAGTGCATCAAGAAAGAAAAAGAGAGGCAAGGCTAAATCTTCTAATATAATCAGCCCTCTCTAAATGAAGATGACACCGACTTGGTCCCTCTCACTGATTCAGAAGAGGAAAGGACTACTCTTGTCACTGACCAAGAAGCAAATCTAGGAGTGGGCACCATGTCTGGGAAAGTATACTTGAAGAAGTATGATCAAAATACTCAAGAAGCAGAAGAACATGCTGAAGAGGCTGGGGGTTCTGTCCCCAATAAAGCAACCGACTAGGGAAATCAGAGGGAGGTTCGCTACAACAAGAACCTTCTCCAACAAGAAATCCGGGGGATCAGGCAGATCTTTCTATTTCGATGTCATGGCGCAATTGGCCAACATCCCTGCCAGGATCACTCTTTATGAGCTTCTGAGGCTGTCCAAGTTCACGAGAAAAGCCCTCATCGAAACTTTAACGGATATAGAGAGCTTCATCATACAAGTTCCTGTAGTCCCAGAAGCTACAAAAGAATCTTCCTATGCACAATGCTTGCAAGCTGTCAAAAGTCTACCTTGCATATCATTCACACAGGAGATATGCAAATTAAGCATAAGCATGACAGACCCTTGTACTATACAGGGTATATTGGGTCCTCTGAGATCAGTCGAGTCCAAGTTCACCCAGGTTCAGCGCTTAGTATCATGCCATATAGGGTCATGCAAGTCCTTGGGATTCCTTTGTATTGATTGACTTCCACCCAAACCACTATCTTTGGCTTCAATGCCAACAATACGCGACCCTTAGGCAAAATCAAACTCAAGTGTTAGATTGAAGATCTTAAGTCAGAAGTGACTTGCAACATCATAGACGTGGACACATCTTACAATTTATTATTAGGATGGTATTGGATTCATACGAATTGCATTGTCCCATCTACCCTCCATCAAGTGATGAAATACGTTAATGAAGAGGGAGAAGTCAGAACCTTGATATCCGAAAAGCAGCCATTCAAGGGGGTGAAAACTACCATACTGACTTAGTTTTCTATCTGGACTCTCAAGAGCCGGAACAACCAAAAGAAGATCCCGACAGCGGTAACGAAGCATAGATGTACCTAGTGAGGGTGAGTTGTACATTAATAAAAATTTTAATTTGTCTTACGTGTCTGATGTATTCACTGAATGTGAGAAAACATGGACTAATACAGATGTAAGCACAGATCCATAGCATACATTGTACGCCGAGGCATCACTTAATCTGCCGCTCAAGTCATCTTTTGCTACATTCGAGGAGATGAAAAACGTGCAGAAAGCCTTCTTCATGCCCCAGCTAAGAAGAAAGGTCAAAAACAAATCTATTTCGGGAAAGTCAACTCTGAGCTATCAAATCAGAAAAGTTCAGAGGATGACACCGAAATCCCATAATTCCATCATTATGAGTCGAAGGCCCTCCATATGATGGGGAATATGAGATATGATTTTAACAAACAGGAAGGTTTGAATTTCGAGAAAGGAAGGCGAACAACAATTCGATCTTTCACTCCAAATGGAAAACCTCTTGATTATTACCATAAAACTGAGAAAGGGTTAGACTATGTATCAACACCCCCCCTTTAGAAAATAAAGCCGGCAAATATTTGCATCAAGACCATTCATCCAAAACGTCATCATAGGACTTCGATGTGAGCATTGGAGCACTCTTCAAAAGCATGTCTGTGAACATGACATCAACTAGTCATCCAGATAATGATGAAGAATTGATAGAATCAGCCAATGACCCTTGGATCAAACGCCTTAATATTTGATAGGACATGCGCTTCGAACAACGTGAGCCGCCCACTAAAGAGAAGGTGATCCAGATAAATATGGGAGGCGAAACCAATCCCAAGCCAATTTTTATAAGCGAGAGCTTATTGTCGTCCAAGAAAGGAAACCTTGTATCTCTCATCCGAGAATATATAGATGTCTTTGCTTAGAACTACGAAGACATGCCTAGTCTTGATCCAAAGGGGGCCATGCATCGTCTCAACATCGATCCGGATGGGAAAGCCGTTAAACAACAACAACGTCGGTTCCGTCCGAAGATCATGTAAGTAATTGAATCGGAAGTCAAGAAGCTTATCGAGTTAGGTTTCATCAGGGAGGAGCAACATCCTGACTGGGTGGATAATACGTTCCTGTGCCCAAGAAAAATGACAAGGTCCGGATACGCATCGATTTTCGTGACCTGAATGCTGCATGTCCAAAAGATGAATTCCCACTCCCTATCATAGATGTCATAATTGACAATACTTGTGGGTATGAGAAAATGTTTTTTATGGATGGCTTCTCAGGGTACAATTAGATCAAAATGTACCCTGAAGATGAAAAGCATACATGTTTTAGAATACCGCTGGGAGTATACTGTTATACAGTAATGCATTTCGGATTAAAGAACGCTGGTGCAACATATTAGTACGCTGTGAATACAATTTTCCATGAACATATACACAAAAGGATAGAGTGTTACATGGATGATATCACGGTAAAAAGCCAAAAGAACGACGATCATTTATCAGATCTGAAAATAATATTCGACATCATGCGAGCACATCAACTGAAGATGAATCCGACTAAATCCTTCCTGGGGGTAGCCAGCGGTAAATTCCTTAGATTTATAGTCACGTCCAAAGGGATTTTCGTTCTCATCTTGTTTAGAAAACAAATATTTGTTTGCACTTGTTAAAACATGATTGTAATACATAAGGGCACTTAGAGGAGTGGTTGGAAGAGACCGGAGTCAATTCCAAGAGGAGTGACTTGGTTGTAAAAGCTTAGAGAGAGGTAATAATTCCAAGCACTTAAGGAAGGTGACACATGTAGGCCAACACTTAGAGGAGTGTCTTGTGAGATTGACAACATGTAAATTGTAAATGTTTTCGGTGAGCTTTGAAAAACGATTGCGTAGTTATCTTGTGATAGTGGAGATCTCCTCGAGGTGAGGAGCGGAGACGTAGGTCGAGTGTTAGACCGAACTCCGTGATTAATTCTTGTGTTTACGTTGGCTTTGGCATATATTTCTCTTATATCTTGTGCTCATTGTTTATATCGCCTATTGTCATATTGTTTATCCTTGCATATCCTTACATATAATTTGTTGTACATCATATTGTTAGGATTTTGCATTGTAAAGTTTTAATTTGACATCAATATTGGATTAGATTAGCAATTATCCTATTCACCCCCTCTAGGGTACTTTCACTTGTGAGACAAACTATAGAGAATGTAGCGTTGATTCGAGAGCGCATTCTTACAGTCCAGAGCCAACAAAAAAGTTATGCAGATCAGAGACGATGACCTTTAGAATTTCAGGTTGGAGGCTATGTTTTATTGAAAGTATCACTGATGAAGGGTGTCAAACGGTTTGGCAGATGGGGAAAGCTTGCCCCGAGATATATTAGTCCGTTTAGGATTATTGATTGTGTTCGAGCCGTCTCGTACTGCCTAGATCTTCCAACATCGATGTCGGGTGTACATGATATCTTTCATGTCTCGATGCTCAAGAAGCATTTATGCGACGAGGAGCAGCAGAGAGTGTTTGATGCGCCAGACTTAGAACTTCAGACGGATTTGACTACAATTGAGATAACAATCCGCATTCTTGCTAGAGAGGACAAAAAACTTCGGAATAAAGTGCTCCCATTAGTTAAAGTGCAGTGGAATAGGAAAGAAGCTAAAGAAGCTTCCTAGGAGCGCGAGGAGGATATGCGTCACGACTACCCACACCTGTTCGAGCAGGTATATTGTTAACTATAGTATTGTTTGTATTCATTTTATCTATATAGCCGCATTTTTATATTTCACACTGGAGTGTGGGTATTACTTAAACACCTAATCACTCGGAACATATGTATATACATGGGGGGAGGGGTTTCCTTGGTTGGATTTTTTGCCTGATGTACTAGTTCCGTTTAATTAGAGATTAAGTGGGAGTATTCACATTCTATATGTTAAGTGTAAATATTGTGTATATGACACATGTTTTGTGATTTATAGTTGCTGAATTTCGGGGATGAAATTCTCATTAAGGAGGGGTGAATGTAAAACACCATGAATTTGAAAATATTATGGTAAATAATATTAAATGAATTTTATTATGATTAATATTGTTCTGGGTTGAATGAACATGATTTTAATTGATTTGAGATCGATTAAGCACGCGCGCACGCACACACACACACAGATATATATGTGCGTGCGTGCGTGCGTGCGTGAGCATGAAAAACTGTTGTCGACTGAAATCACCTATGGTCGGTCGACTGATTCTTGGCATCGGTTGACCGATGGGTGCATAGATTTGTGTTTCGGGTCGGTTCGATTTGGGCCTTGTTTGATCACACACACACGCACATACACGCGCGCGCGCGTGCACACACACACACACACACACACACACACACACACATATATACCCGAAATTTTCTCTTTTCTTTCATCTCTCACATTCTGAATAGCAGCCACATCCTCTCAAAACCCTAGAGATCCCTCTTTTGAGTTTGACGAAGCTTTGAGAAGCAAAAAGACCAAGAGGAGGGCGGAATCTATGGCTTTTGGTAAAGGAGGATCGTGTCCCTTGCATGTGTGGGAGTTCAGCACGAAATTTTGAGGCAAGTTTCATCTCCTCCGATTCCATCCCCATTTTCTTAGTTTTATTGGATTTTTAAAAAAACCTATTTTATGAATAAAGATCACCTCTTTAATCTGTATGACGTAAAGATTTAATCTTTCTGATTTAAAAAGTTATGAAACAGATTCTTTGATTTGGGTTTAAATTTGAAATAGATCTAACATGAGATTTTGTTAAAGTTATTTGTATTCATGATGATTTTACAAACATAAACATGCTAGGGTTAGTAGATCCCCTCAAGTTGATAATTGTGATTTCATGTAGTAAAGTAAACCCTAAATACCCTAAACAAGTTTTTTGTACATGTGTGTTTTTTTGAAGAATTTCAATTTTTGGTAATTGTAGAGAAAACCCTAAATTTGATCTGTCACCAGAATCGGTCGACTAATCAAAGTAATTAGTCGACCGATTGGTACGCAGGACTAGAGATTTTCTCTCTAGTCGGTCGACTGAACATGGGCATCAGTCGACCGATCAGGGCTTGTTTGTGAGTGCATGTTCGTGCACGTTGCCGCCGGTTGACCCATGGGGTATTTCGGTCGACCGATTTGAGCTATTTTGCATAAGTTGATTTACCACATGCTTTTGATCGTGAACACGAAGTTTGAGTCGTACGTCGACACATGTGCAAGACCGTGAGAGGTCACGTGCTGGATTTGAGCACGCACGAGCCTATTAGTATGCGTAGTCTAAAATATTGAGTTAGTCATGATAGAAAGTGACATATGTTTCGTTTTACGATAGTTTTTGATGCTTGAGTGAGGTTAGTTGGTGCACCATAATGAGACCGTGGTTGACTACACTCAGAGTGCGTTGGTTGGTGTACTGCAATGAGACCGCAGTGAACTACACTCTGTTATGCATCATTGTGTTTCGGATTAGGCTGACATGCCTATACTCCGCAGGGTGTTCAAGTAAGATAGTGAACATCAAAATATTGTGATGAGCCATAGGATATTGTGAACGCCTATAGTCCACATTATTTTCTTTGTAGGGAATCATACAAAATTATAAATTTTCTCCCGTGTTACCTACCTCGAGGGTAGAGTACAAGACTATGGTTTGTTATTTACTATGTATCCTAGACGAGATTTTTTACTGAATATTTATTTTTGTTCCTGCGCTAACTATCCGAGGGAAATGTGAGTTATTATGATACAATTTATTATGGATGAGGCTTGGTAATGTAATGTTCTTTGTTAATTATTGTGTTCACAGGATTTTGGAGTTGATATTTAGCGATCCATAATTTGAGATACATGGTATATATATGAGAGTTTCCTTATTTGGATTATTTCGCTCGACGTACTCATTCTCGTATTATGAGTTTCTAAATATTAATTCTCTTAGTTTAGGATGTAGGATTTATATATCTATATATGATATAACTTGTATTTTTTCTTTTGTTGGAACATAATTATAAATATTATTGGATCTCTTCTCTATATTGTGTTCCTTGTATTATCATCTTTACTATATCTGCTTGTACCCTCGCTTCTTGTTTTTTATTCTATTAGAGAGATATTATTGTATTAATCTCCCTAACCGACTTAGGAAAAGAATGAATACAATCTCTCACAGTAATCTCTCTCTAATCGACTTAGAAAAAAACTACAATATTCTCTTATCGGTTTCCCGATTTACAACAGAGAGAAAGATCGACATAGATCATTCCCTTTGTTTAAAACTGGGTTCTTCTTGGTGGCGATGGGAGTTTGAATCTTATATCTCGTTGACGATCCGAGCACTTCACTTCGTGGAATGTTCGTCTATTCCTCATGACTTAATGTCAGGAAGAACTTACGAGGCAAGTTTAGAACTCTAAAATGAGTTCAAGAACTCCGCGAAAGAGTTGATTTCAGAAAGGAGATTTGATCCTTTTTAATTTGAAAGAAGCTAAACAGCCATTTTAAAGTTCCTCAACCGAAGATAGTTTGAAAGTCAAGCCAAAAGCTCTCAAAAGCTTCAGCAAAAGCCAATCAAAGATGATCTAAAAGAGGATCTCTCTTCAACTAAATTCTCAGCTATTTATAAGCTTTTAGGGGTGTAACTGATCCCTTAATTCGCTCCATAATGGGGGCTTAATTGTCCCATTATGTGGAAAATGATTTTGAAACCGTGCAAATCGTGTTTGAAACGGTCAACGCGAGGTTCGCGTTCTGGAGCGAGCCTCACGTTCAGCTCTGTGAAATGCGGAGGTGAGCCTCGTGTTTGAAGTTTAGAACGCGGAGTTGAGCCTCACGTTTGAAGATAAAACACGGGGATAACCCTCGCGTTTTGGAATTGAAACGCGAGGGTGACCCTCGCGTTTTAGAGCTAGAACGCGGGGATGACCCTCGCGTTTTGCTTTGAAGAGATCGTCAATTATAATTTGTTTCTTTGAGTATTGCAAGGATTGTTATCTTGTAATCCTTACATTTGGCTCTTTGAAATGTGAGAATCGTCAACTTGTAAGTCTCATCTGTTGTTGTGAAAGTCATCAGATTGTAACTTTCACCTATTGTCACAAAAGTCGTCAGATTGTAACTTTCGTTTGTTGTAGTGAGAGTCGTCAATTTGTAACTCTCATTGGTTAATGTGAAAGTAGTCAGATTGTAACTTTCATCATCAGTGCTTTGCAGGGATCAGCTATTTGTATTAATTTTAGATAGCCTACAACTGTGATGGTGAAACATGTTGTTACACGGTGTTGAGTGCATGACAGGTTTGACATATTTGGGTTCACTTTGGACTGCAGCCATGTGTGAAATCAAGAGCGTCACATTGGTTCACACCGATGTGTGGGGACCTGCGCAAGTTCCATCTGTTGGCAACTCTCTTTACTTTGTCTCTTTTATTGATGATACTACTAAAAAACTGTGGGTGTTCTTCTTGAATCACAAGTCAGATGTTTTCATCGTCTTCAAGAAGTGACTTGCCTTTGTGGAGAACGAAACATGCAATAAGCTAAAGTGTCTAAAGTGTGATAATGGAGGCGAGTATTGCAGCTAGGAGCTCGACAACTTCTGCTCGTCCTATAGGATTAGGAGACTGAAGACCGTTCCAGGCACACATCAGAACAAGGCGTATGAATCGCACTATCTTGGAGCGTGCTAGAAGTATGAGGATCCACTCCGGATTGTCCAAAAGTTGTTAGGCCGATGTTGTGAATATTGTTATATACTTGATCAATCGCGGACCATCCGCGGCTATGGGATACCTGAAGAGGCTTGGACCAGAAAGAAGCTAAAGCTAGAACACTTATGAGTATTTTGTTATGATGCCTATGTCATGACCAATTCTGCAGATCGGTCAAATCTTGATCCAAAGCCAAAGAAGCTCTTTTTCATCGGCTATAGAGGAGATGAGTATACCGTTTGTGGGATCACAATGCGCGCAAGGTGGTGCACAATCGTTACGTCGTGTTCCATGAGGATGCGGTGTACAAGACTAAAGATGTGAGTGGGAATCAGATATCTCCCCCTCTTTTCTCAGATATTGCTTACAGTGAGGACGACGATGAGATACTAGTTAGCATAGAAAACGGAGACCAAGAGAACATGCCGGATGCACAGCAGCAGGATCCAGCAGAGCTGCCAATCATAATTTGCAAAGCTCCAAGAAGTCCGAGGGTGCCAGAGAGGTACCTTTCCATCATGAATTATCTTCTCCTGACTGACAGTGGTGAGCCAGAGAGCTATGAGGAGGTACAACAAACCGGCAAAGTTGAGGGCGAGTGTGAGTCTGCCATGGAGGAAGAAATAAAATCTTTGACGAAGAATGAAACTTGGGAGCTCGTAAAGCTTCTAAGAGGGCGAAAGGCTCTTCACAATCGGTGGATTTTTCGGGTCAATGATGAAGCCGATGGACGGAGACACTACAAGGTGAGGTTTGTAGTGAAGGGCTATGAGCAGAAAGTAGGGATAGACCATTCTGATGTTTTCGCTCCCTTCGTCAAGTTGACCATGATCCGGACTGGCCTGAGCATTGTGGCAGTTCGAGATCTACGTCTAGAGCAAATCGATGTGAAACGACATTCCTTTATGAAAATTTGGAGGAAGAGATCTATATGCATCAACCAGTGGGCTTCGAGGAAAGAGGCAGGGAGGGCCTCGTATGTCGCCTGTGCAAGAGTTTGTATGGCCTGAAGCAAGCTCTACGACAGTGGTACATGAAGTTTGAGTACTTTATGGAAGAGAACAGTTTTCTCAAATGCGACACAGACCACTGCTACTTCATCAAGAGATATGACGAATCCTATGTGACACTCTTGTTTTATGTTGATGACATGTTGATTGATGGGCCCAACTTGGCCGCATTGAAGAACTCAAGGGGCGTCTCTCCGAGTACTTCAAGATGAAGGATCTCGGTCCAGCAAACCAGATTCTTGAAATGAGGATCATTAGAGACAGATCAGCATGGAGGCTGAGGTTGTCTCAGAAGGCCTATATTGAGAAGATTATTGAAAAGTTTGGCATGGAAAAGCTAAACCGGTGGGCTCACCATTTGCAAGCCATTTCAAGCTTTCGAAGACCCAAGCACCAGAGATTACTGAAGAGCATGAGTTCATGGCCAACATATCATACGCATCTGCCGTCGGGAGTTTGATGTATGCGATGGTGTGCACAAGGCCAGATATTACACAAAGAGTGGGAGTTGTAGCTAGAGGGCTTTTATGCTACTTGAGATGCTCGTCCGACCATTGTCTTGAGTCTGACGAGATAGATTTGTAGCTAGAGGGCTTTTGTGATGCAGACCATGCCGGGGACATAGACTCAAGAAGGAGCACGAGTGGTTACATCTTCATCTTGGATAGTAGAGTGATAAGTTGGAGATCCAAGTTACAGGATACTGTGGCTATTTCGACAACTGAAGCCGAGTACGTGTCTGCAGCATAGGCAGCAAATGAGTTACTATGGTTGACAGCTTTTCTTCTTGAGCTTGGGCTAAGGTTTGAGAAATACTTCATCCACTGCGACAGTCAGAGTGCCATTTACTTGTCAGAGAACGACGCATTCCATGCTCGAACCAAGCATGTTGACATGAAGCATCATGCCATACGGAGATGGCAGAGTAGGAACGAGTTCAAGCTTGTGAAGATTGATACGAGGTACAATCCAGCCGATATGCTGACCAAACCAGTTCCGGTCGAGAAGGTGAAGCCGTGCAGCCTCATATAGCCTCCATTGAGAATGTTGAGGGTCGTGTAATACGCTAAAGATACAAGACATCCGGATGATGCACCAAGAATAGTGTGAAGATATGATTGATGTTCAATCAAATCTTCAAGTGTGAGATTGTTGAAAGGGACGTGTGTTAGGCACCGATTTTTTAGCAAAGTTAGGAATAGTTTGAAAAAAAAATATAAAATTAGTGCATAATGTTTTTCCAGCCACTATAAATAGGCCCAAAACTCTTCAGAAAAAAATCATCCCAAAAACAACCCTTCACATAGAAGAGTGAGAAAAAAAACATAGAGAGAGTTTGTGAGAATTCTTGAAGAGTATCTTGATCAAGAGAGGGTTTTCTCTTTGATGTTCTATTTGTAACATCGAAAAGGAATATAAAGGAATTGGACGTCGTAGTTGCACCGTGGAGTAGAGTGAGATTGAATTTGTGTCTGTTGATTTTATTTTGTGATTCCACGTTCGTTTGAGTGTGTATTGCACCTCTATTTGAGGCGTTCTTGTTGGCGTGTATCCTAACAATACCTTCATTAATAAGAAATGCTATGATATGCTACCGTCCATGAATAAAGAGAAAGAAGAACATAGATAAGAGAAGGAAGAAGATTAGATTTGGAGAGTGAGAAGACAAAAGTAAGTAAAGAATAATATATTTTCGTTGCTCATAATCAATAATAGAAAGGTAACGCAATACATATAGGATGTATTATAATGATGTACATTCACTATATAATCCTTATATCCAACATATTTATCGTGACTTTACTTGAATATATTTGGAGATGTTCACTATAAATTATTTTTCTTTTTTTTCCCTTTTTTAATAGTGTAAATTATTTATCTTTCAATCAGAATAATTCTATCCTAATTATAACTTGTATTTCAACCCAAAATCAGCTTTTAGTCTGAATCACATTAGTGTTTTGACTCAGATTTTTTGAATGTAAGTCGTAATCGACATGTAACTATTTATGCGGTGAATTGACATAAGAGGTTACAGTGTAGTTTTAATAACCATAAGTTACTATCTAATGCAATCATGATGGATTATAGGCAACCATTTTCTACTAGGTCAGTTACCTTATGTTAGCCCATTTAATTATTCATGTCAAATGTTGTTGATAAGCAAATCACTTTCAAATAGCACCATCAGTTGGCAATGCTAATAAAAACTTTGGTTGATGCTTGATTTCTTTTTGGTAATCAGACATAACAGCAGCCTATTCAACGCTGTCATAAGGTACTCTGCATACTAAATTCTCTAATCAGCACTTGATTATTGTATTATATTATATAGTATTCGTACAAGTATTCACAATGAGCTAACCATAAATGTAAAAGAAGAACACAATTTGGTCATCTGATGACATGTACTAAAATTTACGATGTATTGCATAGTGCATACATATAAAAAAATGTAACAAAACTTACCCAAGAGAAAAAAGTTAAAATCTAATGCATAAAAGGGTGAGTCAAATATTTCATTTGTATATGCATTTATGTTTCATACTAAAGACATGATTATTTTCATAATTACTAACTCATAGTATTTCATTTGTAAATGCATTTATGTTTCATACTAAAGACATGATTATTTTCATAATTACTAACTCATAGGATTTGAAAATATATCATGGTATGTAAGCCATTGTGCTTTAATCATCACGGCTACAATTCATGCGGTCATTTTATAAATTTGACATTCATGGCGTGTCTATATCTTGTAAATTTCAAGTTTCATTAACACATATATTGTATTGTATTTGTATCCAGTGTCTATATCTGATGGAGAACAGGAGGAAATTACCTGAAGAAGATAAAAGTAAGATCTCCTTAAGGCTTTGCATGCTCACTTCTTCTACCTCCTGAATCTAGTGATTTGGATGGAAGAAACCAAAAGGATGTGAGGAAATTGCAAAGATTAGGGACTCTGAAGCACAAAGGACAAAGTTTGGAAACTAGGGTGAAGATCTGACATCATTGATCCGATGCTAGTCTGATATTTCAATCCTCTAGGAGGCTAAGACTTGTAAACCTCAAGCCAACTAAATCCGACATTTTCCCTAATCTTCCTCAATCTCGCATGCTCTCTCACACTATTAGACTCCTCCCATTTCCCAACTTTAGCCAAAATCTCCGACAAAAGTGCACATGTTCCTCCTCTAGCTACGAGCTACACTCCCCAGAAAACACCTTGCAACGCTCTCCAGTGTAGCTTCATTAACACCATATATCTTACAAGCATTGAGAAAAGCTCCACAAACATGCCCATCAAGCTCAACTGGCAACATAGAAATCAACTGCTCAATATCCTCCAGGCATCCAGCCCTTCCAAATGTATCAATCAAGCAAGTATAGTGCTCCTTTTGATGCTCAATACCATGTACTTTCCTCATGCTTTTAAATATCTCAATTAAGCCAGCGTGACAACAAACTGATAGAATCCCGATGACAACAAATCCTCGTATAAGAGTTAACACCTTGAAGGACATTAATATCTTCCCACACTTTGCATACATGTCAATAAGAGCGTTACTTGCGATAGTATTGACTCCAATGCAGCTCCTAAAAAAGTAGGAATGAACTGATTTACCCAATCTTAAAGCCCCCACTGAAGAACAAGCTCTCAAAATACTCACTAAACTACCCTCAGCCGGCAACACTTCTCCATCACTTAGCATTGAGATGTACACTTCAATTGCCCCCTCAAATCTCTCGTTTCGTATAAATCCTGAATTCATAACCGTCCAAGAAACAATAACAATATCTCCTTCAGGCACTACTTCAAACATATAGCATGCACTGCCCAAACCCCTATAACCCATATACACTTTAAGGATTGCATTGTCCAGAATCACATTACTTCCAGCACCAACAACATTCCTAAGGCTAAACCCATGAACGGATTTCCTTAACTTAACAAATTTCAATATAGAACAAGCTTAAACAACACAAACAAGGGTTAATGGATTAGGCCTCACACTCATTGAACCAGATGCGAAAAGGGCTTTCCATTCGTAGCCATTCCTCACAAACACCGATACAAGCGAAGTCTACGAAATGACATTGGGGTCAGAAATCTCATCGAAAACTTTGTGTGCAGAATGTGGGTGAGAAATTGATGAGTGAGTTTTGGATGAAGAGTTCAGAATGGTGGCCAGTTCTGAGGATGTGGGCATGGATTTCAAAGCCTTTGGCGATAGGAGAGCGGAGGAGGGAGCAAGCTTTGAGGGCGTAAGTGAAGGTGAAGTGATTTGAAATGGGGAGGATTTGGTTATAGATTTGGAGGGGTTTTAAAGGCTTTTGGGTTTTGTTAGTGAGAGGGATCTGAGGAGGGAATTGAAGAGGTTGGGGTTTAGGGTTTTTGTGAGGTGGGCTTGGATTTGAGAGAGCTCTCTTGGGTCAAGTAGCGTTTCGATGTTTGCTCATGGTTTATGCTTTGACAGTTCCTTTGAATAGAGATACCTGCATAATATCTCACAATCTCAAAACAGAAGTCCCACCCTCAAATTACTTAACATGTCATTGTTGCGCGCTGTGCGGAAGCGTGCTCGCAAACCAACCGAGTCGGTGAGCGATGAGAGAAGAACCAAACACGAGTGCTATTCATAAAATTAACAACCAACATCACATAAACACAGAGATTTACGTGTTCGGCAAATTGCCTACGTCCACGGGGAGAGGATGAGGAGATTTTACTGTATAGAGGAGAAACAACGGGTTACAATCTCTCAAACAACTCTCAAAATAACCCAACCAATGATCTCACACTCCCTCACAATAATCTCCCTCTCAAAGTGCTCAAAACAATGCTAATTCTCTGTTAATCTTTGGTTCAAAACCCTAGAAAGACGTGTTTCTATTTATATCAAAACCCAATTCAAAACAGGCTAGGAAACCAACTTCAGCCCGTATCCGCTTTCGGTCGACCGGTGCTCCTCTATCGGTCGACTGCTCTACCTCCATCGGTCGACCGGTCTACCTCCATCGGTCGACCGATAAGAGTGCATCGGTCGACAGACCAGAGCAGGGTTTTCAAACCCTGTAATGTGCACGAGATCGGTCGACCGTCCTATGCGATCGGTCGACCAACCCGAGGGTTTTCCTGTAGTGCTGATTTTGCACGTTTTTCCACATTTCTCAACTATTCCTTGGTCGTTCCTTCGCCGTTTTCAACAGTCATAAGTAGCAAATGTTAATAATGTGCAGGCCTGAGACCATGACAAAAATTTTGAAAAAACTAAAGTACTACGAGGGCTGGCTCTTTGCAGACTCCAGAGTGGAAATCACACTGTAATGGTATGCTTTCACAATATGCGTTCATTGTGACTTAACCACGGTATCTATCGCTATGTTTGTTCCAATCTAAGTTCTCTTTGTTGATTGGAATTCATCGAATCCTAACTGTAACTTGTATCTCCGGTCAAAATCAACTTTCAATATGAATCAAAATCAGTGCTCTGACTCAAGACTTTTGGATGCAACTCATAATCAACATGTATCTCTTAATCATTGCATAAGTAGTTTAACAATATTAAAAATATATGTTAGCATATAACATTTGTTCATGTCAAATGCTGTTGGTAAGCAAATTGCTATCAAACAATGCTCCACCAGTCAAGCAAATGTTAATAAAACCTTCACTGAATGCTGGATTTCCTTCTCAAAGTCGAACATTAGCTTCAGTCGATGCCCCCAATTTGTTATAAGATACTACTACATAACAAAATTCCAGTAAATAGTATAGTATTTGTACATGTATTCAGAATGAGCTCACCATGAACATACAAAAAAGAAGACAACCTGGTTAAGAGATTGCTATTTACTAAAGAAATGCCGCCAAAATTTATTGATAGAAAATGTATGCCCAGGAGCACAAAGTGTGTAAGAGTTTACAAAGATACTAATAGGCGTATAGCAACCACTCTCGATTCCTCAGTTCTGATTCCTGATTCGTTTTCTGGATCTTCATTTACTGGGGATTATATTATTGATACTACTTGTTGAGAAGTACGTAAGTACACTTCAAACCAATATTTAGCATCAAACAAACTAGAGCTTAACCCGGACCCAACATTATAAGTCTGACACTTTCTATTATCTTTATTCAGAATATAAATTATAACGCTTGATACTCAGCATGACTTTGGAGCTTTAGTGATAGAGTCCTTGAACTCGACACTCAGCATAACTTTGTAGTTTTAGTGGTAGAGTCCTTGAACATTATATCAGAGAGGTTCAACTCATGCAATGAATTTGAAGTGGATTTGAAGAGAGAGAAAGAAGGGTTCGAGTTTCAACTCATAAAAGAGACACTCAACTACAGGAACATATTAGGATATAAAATTATAACTCTCTTAGCCATCACCACAACTTTAGAATTATGGTGAAGGGAAATGGATGTTTGATGCATAAATTATTATATGCATCAAACATCTTATATTATCAAACATCCTTTTCCCTTCACCACAATTCTAAAGTATTCATCTTAGATTCCCAAGAGTATCCATCTTAGATCTCTCAAGTCATATTCAAATAATTCAGAATCCTAAAATAAGATTCTAAAGCGACATCCTTCTACTCTATGGACTCCAACGAGTCCTTGTCATTCCCTATCACAGCCATCATAAAAACAACCGTGCTCAACTTTTTAAAACCCCACAAGCTCGAATCAGTCCTCGACATGATCAAAGATGATCCTGTGATACAAACCTTTCAGAATTCTCGAAAGTGCCCGATACTCCCTCTATAGACAGCAATGATAAACTTATAATCCAAGAGCTCTTCAGAAAAGAGCTGAGGCCAGAGTAATGTGCCGACTATAGGATGGAGCAAGAATGTGGAGGCTAATGAGACTAAGGAGAATGATGTTGTTAAGTATTGTTGAGTGTGTGAGAGATGTGGGAGGGTTTGAGGAGAGACATTGTGTGATTGAGATAGTAAAATGGGGAGAGCAGGAAAATAGTGGGGAGGAATATAGAAGAGAGAAGGGAGTTTGGCTCTTTGGAGTGCTAACTGGACGAACATTTTCGGTACTTGATTCCATGCAAATTGCATCTTGGTTCCTGTGATCTTGATCTAAGATGCTATATATATAGTGTTGGAATCGAGTGGAGATCTAACCTTGCAGGCGAGCAGGGTTGTGGGCGAGCTCCAGTCGGCGAGCTCGAGATCTTCGCAGGCGAGCTTGGGGGTGAGGTCCAGGTCGAGATCAAGATCCCGTGAGCTCGTGCAGGCGAGGTTGAGATTCTGGCGAGGTCTCGACGAGTTGTAGGCGAGATCTGCAGGCGAGCACGAGGGTCTTCAGGCGAAACTTGAGTAGGCGGACTCTTGTCAGGCGAGCTCTGAGACAGGTTGTCGACACCCTGTCTTGAGCTGGAGCTAGGGTTTCCCTATAAAAGGGAAACCCAGAGCTCAAACACATGTGCGTTCCCCCTTTTCTCGTGAACCTCTCTCCTGGCGGCGGCTCACTCTCTCCCCTCTCCAGCGATCTCTCTCTCTCTCTCTCTCTCTCTCTCTCTCTCTCTCTCTCTCTCTTTCTGTTATCCTATTCTCACGTGATTGGGAAGAGATTTAAAGAGGAAATTTATTGTAGAGGAAATTAAGAGGGTTATAAAGAAGAGGGGAATCTTTACTGTAGCTACAGTGAATATTGTATTTATTAAGGTATCTCAAGTTTGAGATTTGCTCTTGAATTATAATTTCTTATTAGATTAATAAGAAATTTACTGTGTGGCTCCCGAGGACGTAGGCAGTTGCCGAACCTCGTTAAATCTTGGTGTACCTTTTTCATTCTACGATTCTGCTATTTTTAGGGGTTTTGCGTAGCCCCGACAGGTAGTATTCCCAACAACTGGTATCAAAGCGTGAAACGATCTAGAGAAAGTCAGATTCAAGTGGGAGCCATGGTCGCAGATGAAGAAAAAATGAGACTTGAGAAGTTTGATGGAACAGATTTCGGATTCTGAAAAATACAGATAGAGGATTATCTGTATCAGAAAAATCTGTATTAACCACTATCGGGGAAGAAGCCAGATTCTATGAAGGCAGATGAGTGGAACCTTCTAGATAGACAAGCCCTCGGAGTTATCAGATTGACGTTGGCTCGTAATATTGCGTTCAACATAGCAAAGGAGAAGACCACAGCGGGTCTTATGGCAGCACTCTCAAATATGTATGAGAAACCATCAGCCGCGAACAAAGTTCATTTGATGCGGCGGTTATTCAATCTGAGAATGGCGGAAGGCGCGTCAGTAGCACAACACCTCAATGAACTCAACATGGTCATAACCCAATTGAGTTCAGTTGAAATTGAGTTTGATGAGGAAGTTCGGGCGTTGATACTTTTATCTTCCCTACCAGAAAGTTGGAACACTACCGTCACGGTAGTGAGTAGCTCGTCAGGAAGCATCAAGTTAAAGTTCAACGATGTTCGTGATCTGGTTCTCAGTGAGGAGATCCAACGGAGAGAGTCGGGTAAAGCTACAAGCTCTTCAGTATTACATACAGAGTCAAGAGGTAGAAATTCAACCACAGGGAATGGGCGAGGCAGATCAAACTACAGAGGTAGATCAAAGGACATGAGGTCCAAGTCAAGGAATCTAAGCAACAGCTCGAAGGCTATCGAGTGTTGGAATTGTGGAAAGACCGGGCATTACAAGAATCAGTGCAAGAGTGCACAGAAGGAGAAGAAAGCGAAAACAGAGGTGAATGTCACTTCCACTTAAGGAGGAGACGATGCATTGATATGCTCTTTGGAGAGCAAGGAAGAGTCTTGGGTGTTAGACTTTGGAGCGTCGTTCTATGCTACTTCTCAGAAAGAATTCTTCGAGAAGTATACCCCCAGAAATCTTGGATATGTATATCTTGGTGATGATCAACCGTGTGCTATTGTGGGCAAAGGTGTGGTGAAAATTAAGTTGAACGGGTCAGTATGGGAGCTGAAGGATGTCAGACATATTCCCGACCTGAGAAAGAACTTAATATCCGTAGGCCAGTTGGCTGGCGAAGGATACACTACGACCTTTCATGGAGATGATTGAAAGATCTCAAAGGACGCAATGACGATTGCCTGAGGCAAGAAGACTGGTACCCTGTATATGACAGATGGTGCACGTTGTTTGATCTCAGTTGCAGCAGGCAATGAGACTTCAAAGCTATGGCACTAGAGACTCAGTCATATGAGTGAGATGGGGATGAAGATCATGCACACAAAGGGAAAACTCCCAGGACTACAGTCAGTGAAGATGGATATGTGTGAAGAATGCATATTTGAAAAGCAGAAGAGAGTCAGCTTTCAGACAAGTGGCAGAACCCCCAGGAAAAAGAAGCTAGAGCTTATTCACTCAAATGTTTGGGAACCAACCACCACCGCGTCTATTGGTGGGAAACACTACTTCGTGACTTTTATCGATGATCACTCTCGAAGAGTGTGGATCTACTTTCTGAAGTATAAGTCAGAAGTGTTTGAAGCTTTCAGGAGATGGAAAGCTATGGTTGAGAATAAGACCGGTCTGAGAATAAAGAAGCTCAGGACCGACAATGGCGGTGAGTATGAAGACACCAGATTCAAGAAGTTCTGCTATGAGCACGGGATCAGAATGCAGAGAACCGTGCCCGACACGCCTCAGCAAAATGGTGTAGCTGAGCGGATGAGCCGAACGTTGACAGAGAGAGCCAGAAGCATTCAGGTACAGTCAGGCCTACCAAAGCAGTTCTGGACAAAAGCGGTCAACACAGCAGCTTACTTGATCAACCGAGGTACATCTGTTTCATTGGAGCACAGAATACCAGAGGAGGTATGGTGCGGAAAGGAGGTAAAACTCTCACATCTTAAAGTTTTTGGTTGTGTAGCTTTGTAGGCTGTCTAAAAATCACAATAGATAGCTTATCCCCTATCAGACACCGATGATGGAAGTTACAATCTGACGACTTCCCGAAGGCTACAATTTGAAGACTTTCACGTAAATCGCTGAAGGTTACAATCTGACGACCTTCACGACAACTGATGAAAGCTC
>BQKN01065331.1:501664-524040 GCA_022839385.1 Asparagus kiusianus
ATATATATATATATATATATATATTCTGAGCTACAATTGGTCAAGTTTTCTGTTAGAATAAATTTGTTGGGAATTTGCGCCAAAACTCCAAACACAACAGAAACGCAGTATAGAGAAAATACACGAAGATTTAACGAGATTCGGCAATTGCCTACATCCTCGCGAGCCACACAATTAATTTCTTATTAAACAGTAAGAAATTATAATATAAGAGCAGATCTCAAGCATGAGATCTCTCAATAAATACAAATCAACACTGTAGCTACAGTGTTGATTCCCCCCTCAATAAATTTTCTTTCTCTTAATTCCCTTCCCTAATCATGTGCGTATAGGAAAAGAGAGAGAGAGAGAGAGAGAGAGAGAGAGAGAGAGAGACGCCAGCAAAAAACGCGAGAGAGGAGAAGGGGAGTCGCTGACGAAAGGGGGCTCTAGGTTTTTGTTTTATAGGGAAACCTACGTGGGCTGTCGACATCCTATCCCACACTCAAACGAGCACTCGAGCTCGCATGTTCTTCAACCTCATCTGTAACTCGTCGTCAACTTCTCCTGCAGCTCGTGTGGACCTCGCGAGAAGCACCGCGAGCTCGCCTGAAGGTCGCGAGCTCGCCTGCAGCTACGTCAACATCACCTGCAGATCTTTGAGCTCGCCTTCGGATATCGCCCTCGCCCGTGCCACGCTCGAGCTCGCCTGAGGAGCTCACCTGAAGCTCCTCGCCTGCGGAGGTTTAGATCTACACCCAAATCCAATAATCTCCCACTTTGAGACTAAACCGCCATCAGTAGGCTATCTCAACAAACATATTCTCCTGTGTGGCTCCGCCCTCATCACTTATACATAAAGGCCAACTGAAGTTGCGCACAACTCCAGTTTCTGAATGGTCACCGTCTTTGTTAACATATCTGCTGGATTCTTACTTTCTGGAGTCTTCTCCAGTTTCAACACGTCATCTTCCAACAGGGATCTGATGAGGTGGTACCGAAGACCAATATGCTTCGTTCTAGAACGAAATACAGAATTCTTAGCCAAGTGTATCGCTCTCTGACTATCGCTATGCAAGACATTCCTCTCATGTTTGAATCCTAGCTCAGTTAACAAACCCTGAAGCCATATCATCTCTTTACTGGCTTCAGTCACTGCTACATATTCAGCTTCTGTAGTGGATAGAGTGAAAATCTTCTGTATCTGTGATATCCAACTAATACCTGTAGTTTCGATAATGAATATATAGCCGGTGGTGCTTCTTCGATGATCGATTTCACCTCCAAAGTCTGCATCTACGTACCCTTGCACTTCCACCTCTCCCTTACCAAGTGCAAACACTTATGTGTGGTGCCTCGTAGATATCTCAAAATCCACTTGACTGCTTCCCAATGAGCTTTTCCTAGATTCTATATAAACTGGCTGGCCACTCCTACTGTATGTCCAATGTCTGGTCTCTTACAGACCATTGCGTACATCAAGCTTCCAATGGCTGAGGCATAAGGAACCTTAGCCATACTCTCTTTCTCTTCGTCTGACTGAGGAGACTGGTCCTTTGATAAGCGAAAATAGCTAGCCAAGGGTGTGTTGACTGGCTTGGCGTCGCCCATATTGAATCTTTACAAAACACGGTGATGTACTCTGTCTGAGACAACTACAAGAACCCTTTCTTCTTGTCTCTCGTGATTTTCATTCCAAGAATCTTCTTTGCTGGACCCAAGTTCTTCATGTCAAATTCCTTTGACAACTGCTGCTTTAAACTCCTGATATCCTTCATATCTGTACCTGCAACCAACATATCATCAACATACAACAGTAAGATGATATAACTAGATTGATATCTTTTAAAGTAGCAACAGTGGTTGGCATTGCACTTCTGGAAACCTTCCTTGTGCATGAAGCCGTCAAATTTGCTGTACTACTGTCTTAGGGCTTATTTTAGGCCATACAAGCTTTTCTTAAGTCTGCACACCATGTTCTTCTTCTTTTCTTCTGAGAAACCTTCTGGCTGGTGCATGTATATCTCCTCTTCTAGATCTCCATGAAGAAACGCTATCTTCACGTCCAACTGCTCGAGATAAAGATCTTTAATAGCCACAATACTCATCACTATCCTGATAGTATTTAGCTTCACTACGGGAGCAAAAATATCGGTGTAGTCCTTCCTTTAGCTAGAGTCCTTTGATAACTAGCCGAGGCTTATATCTTCTGGAGCCATCCTGCTCCTCTTTCACCCGGTACACCCATTTGTTTTAGAGTGCCTTCTTACCCGTGGGCAACTCAGCTAGTTCTCACGTCTGATTTGAGATGAGAGACTTCATCTCATCTTTCATAGCAAGCTCCCACTTTCTTGTATCTCTACTCTGACAAGCTTCATCATAGCTTTCAAGCTCTCCTCCATCTGTTAACAATAGATAGTTCATATATCTCCTATTGGGTACAAGAGGACGAGAAGATCTTCTCAATATCGGAGCTGATGCATCGGGCTTCTACGCGCCGTTTTGTCCAACAGGCTCTTCTGGCTGAGGAGCTTCTATATTGGGTTCTTCTGAAAGGTTACTCGAGACATCATCTGTATTTACAAATGTTGACTCGCTCTCTGAATCACCTGTCTTATGCATGTCATTGTACATTACCTTCTCGTTGAATATCACATCTCTGCTCCTGATCACCTTCTTCTTTTTGTGTCCCAAATGCGGTAGCCGAACTCATCTTCACCATAGCCGATGAAAGTGTATTTCTTTGACTTGGGATCAAGCTTATTCCTTCCTTGATCACTAATATGTACATAAGCTACACAACCAAAAATTTTGAGATGTGAGAGTTTTGCCTCCTTTCTGCACCATACCACTTCTAGTATTCAGTGCTCTAATGGAACCGATGGATCTTGGTTGATCAAGTAAGCTGCTGTGTTGACTTCTTTTGCCCAGAACTGTTTCGGTAGTCCTGACTGTATCCGAATGCTTCTGGCTCTCTCTGTCAAAGTTCTGTTCATCCGTTCGGCTACACCATTTTGCTGAGGCGTGTCGGGAATGTTTCTCTCCATTTTGATCCCGTGCTCATAGCAGAATTTCTTGAATCCGGTGTCTTCATACTCACCGTCATTGTCGGTCCTAAGCTTCTTTATTTTCAGACCGGTCTTATTCTCGATCATATGTTTTCATCTCCTAAAAGCTTCAAATACTTCTAACTTATGCTTTAGAAAGTAGACCCACACTTTCCCAGAGTGATCATCAATAAAAGTCACGAAGTAGTGTTTACCACCAATAGACGCGGTGGTGGTTGGTCCCCAAACATCTGAGTAAACGAGCTCTAGTTTCTCCTTCCTGGGGGTTCTGCCACTTGTTTGAAAGCTGACTATCCTCTGCTTTCCAAGTATGCATTCTTCATACATATCTAAATCAACTGATTCTAGACCTGGGAGTTTTTTCTTTATGTGCATGATCTTCATCCCCTTCTCACTCATATGACCGAGTCTCTGGTGCCATAGTTTGAAGTCTCATTACCTACTGCAACTGAGATCAAACAACGTACACCAGCTGTCATATACAAGGTACCAGTCTTGTTGCCTCGGGCAATCGTCATTGCACCCTTTGAGATCTTCCAATCATCTCCATGGAAGGTCGTAGTGTATCCTTCGTCAGCCAACTACCCTACGGATATTAAGTTCTTTTTCAGGTCGGGAATATGTCTGACATCCTTCAGCTTCCATACTGACCCATTCAACTTAATTTTCACTACACCTTTGCCCACAATAGCACACAGTTGATCATCACCAAGGTATATGTATCCAAGATTTTTGATGACATACTTCTCGAAGAATCCTTTCTGAGAAGTAGCATGGAATGACGTTTCAGAGTCTAACACCCAAGACTCTTCCTTGCTCTCCAAAGAGCATATCAATGCGTCGTCTCCTCCTGAGGTGGATGTGACATTCACCTCTGCTTTCGCCTCCTTCTCCATTTGTGCACTCTTGCACTGATTCTTGTAATGCTCGGTCTTTCCATAATTCCAACACTCGATAGCCTTCGAGCTGTTACTTGGATTCCTTGACTTGGACCTCCTGTCCTTTAACCTACCTCTGTAGTTTGATTTACCTCGTCCGTTCCCTCTGGTTGAATTTTTACCTCTTGACTCTGTATGCAATACTGAAGAGGTTGTAGCTTCACCCGACTCTCTCTATCGGATCTCCTCACTAAGAACCAGATCACGAACGTCATCAAACTTTAACTTGTTGCTTCCCGATGAGCTACTCATAGCCATGATTGTAGCGTTCCAGCTTTCTGGTAGGGAAGACAAACGTATCAACGCTCGAACTTCCTTATCAAACTCAATTTTAACTGAACTCAATTGGATTGTGACCGTATTGAGTTCATTGAGGTGTTATGCTACTGACGCGCCTTCCGGCATTCTCAGATTGAATAACCACCGCATCAAATGAACTTTGTTCACAGCTGATAGCTTCTCATACATATTTGAGAGTGCTATCATAAGACCCGTCGTGATATTCTTCTTCGCTATGTTTAACACAACATTATGGGTTAACGTCAATATAATAACACCAAGGGCTTGTTTTTCTGAAGGTTCCACTCATCCTCCTTCACCGACTCTGGCTTCTTTCCCAAAAGTGGTTGATATAGATTTTTCTGATACAGATATCCTCTATCTGCATTTTCCAGAATCCGAAATAAGTTTCATCAAACTTCTCAAGTCTCACCTTTTCTTCATCTGCGGCCATGGCTCCCACTCGAATCTGACTTCCTCTAGATCGTTTCATGCTCTGATACCAGTTATTGGGAATTTACGCCAAAACCCTAAGCACAACCAAAACGCAGTATAGAGAAAATACACCAAGATTTAACGAGGTTCGTCAATTGCCTATATCCTTGGGAGCCACATAATTAATTTCTTATTAAACAATAAGAAATTACAATGCAAGATCAGATCTCAAGCTTGAGATCTCTCAATAAATAGAAATCAACACTGTAGCTACAGTGTTGATTTCCCTCTCAATAAATTCCTCCTCAATAAATTTTCTTTCTCTTAATTCCCTTCCCCAATCACGTGAACACAAGAGAAAATGAGAGAGAGAGAGAGAGAGAGAGAGAGAGAGAGAGAGATCGCGAGAAAGGAGGGAGGGAGAGAGAGAGAGAGAGAGAGAGAGACGCCAGCAAAAACGCGAGAGAGGAGAAGGGGAGCTGCCGACGGAAGGGGGGGCTCTGGGTTTCCCTTTTATAGGGAACCCCTAGGTGGGCTGTCGACATCCTGTCTCGCACTCAAACGAGCGCTCGAGCTCGCTTGTTCTTCGACCTCGCTTGCAACTCGTCGTCAACTTCGCCTGCAGCTCGCGTGGACCTCGCACCGTGACTTCGCCTGTGGGTTTCCTCGAGCTCGCCTGAAGGTCGCGAGCTCGCCTGTAGCTGCGTCAACCTCACCTGCAGATCTCCTAGCTCGTCTTCGGATATCGTCCGCGCCACGCTCGAGCTCACCTGAGGAGCTCGCTTGAAGCTCCTCTTCTGCGGAGGTTTGGATCCACACCCAAATCCAACAAAAACTAGGCAGGATCAATCCAGATTAAATCCTGGACTAGTTTGTGAGTGGCAGCAAAAGAAAGCCAAAGAATATGCATAGCAAATGCTTCATTCCAATAAATCTTTAAAATAACAATTTCACTTTTCTTAAATAATTAAATCATGTCAAAGCGTGTTAAGCAAATTTGACAAAGTTGATGTCTGAAAGCAAAATTTTGAGAGATTGACAAGGTTGCATTCCATATACCAAAATGAAACTTTACCAATTAACAAGCAAATGATCCAATTTTCCATCCCCTTTCTTTCTTCTCTCTTATTTTTCTGTAAGGTTGTAGCTATGATGCTTCCATGATATGAAGATGCGCTTTAATGCCATATGTTGCTCAGATTAAATGTAACATATTTATGAAGTACACTATTCGGGGCTAAGGCACTTCACTTTGCAATGATGATGACAGCTTTTCTTGAAGCACAATTCACGGTGAGCTCTCAATTCCTCCAAGTTACTGGACTCCCTTTGCTTTTGTGATTTGTAGCATGCTATTATAATGTCACATCCATTTTACACGTGAAAAGCTCAACATGTAAAGTTAATCATCAGCTGGGGAAATAATAAAAATACTACAGTTTTATAAAGATAGGAAAGGGACTGGTTACCTTTTCTTTTGAAATTCCACATGCGGCTACTACACGGCAAGAAATTAACAAACTAGCCGCAATTCCATTTAGGTAATTAGAGTTTGTTTTTTCAAAGAAAGTGAGAATATGACCCGCTCTGGAGTTTATTTAATTTAGCAACCATTTTAAAGAGTTCGACTGCAATCAACCTCTTCGATGTATTTTTTTAATGAAATTTTGATTCAAATCCCAAAATGTTCCAGAAAGCATCGGTCACGTGTAGGGGTGTCCATCCGGGCCGGCCCGGCCCGGCCCGGTCCGGAAAACCGGGCCCGGGCCGGGCAAAACCCAAACCCGGACCCGGGCCCGGTTGCCCCGGGCCGGGCCCGGGCCAAACCGGGCCGGACACCGGGCCGGCCCGGTTTTTTTTGTTTTTTTTATTTTTTTCGCTTTTTACAAAAATCTAAATCAAAAAAATAAACACATTTTTGATAAAAACATATTATTAATCAACTATAATTATTTAATTATAAATATTAAAAGTTATAGAAATTAAAATAATATAAAATAATTATAGAATTTATAGGAACAAACAAAATTAAAAATAATTGTAGAATCCAAAGAGCCCCAAGGCCCAAGGTCCAATCAAAGACTCCTAAATATATATGTTGTGACTAGGATTTGAACCACTAACCTCCATTCTAAACTCCTAAATTTTACCACTAGACTAAGTAGCTCAAAGTATTCATGTAATTCAATATATGTATATGTATACATATATATACACACATATATAAATATATTATACATAAACAAATTGTAAATACTTATAGAAATTATATAAACAAATTGTATTATACATAAATATATAAAAATATAAATTATATATTTATAACTTTAATTCTATAATATACACATATAAGTATATTTATATATACTCATACATATATAAGAGAGAGTATACGTGTATATACTTATACATACATTATACATATATAAGAGAGAGAGAGAGTATACTTATATACTAAGAGAGAGAGAGAGAGAGAGAGAGAGAGAGAGAGAGAGAGTATGAGAGTATAGAATATATGTACATATATATATATGAGAGAGAGAGAGAGAGTGTGTGTGTATATACATACATACATATATTATACATATATAAGAGAGAGTATACTTATACATATATACTTATATAAGAGAGAATATACTTATATATACCTATACATAGAGAGTATACACATACATATACAAGAGAGAGTATACTTATACAGTTATACATATATATTAATATACACTTATATAAGAGAAAGTATACTTATATATACTTATACATATATTATATATATATAAGAGAGAGTATACTTCTATATACTTATACATATATTATATATATATAAGAGAGAGTATACTTCTATATATATTGAGAGAGAGAGAGAGAATATATATATATTATACATATATAAGAAACTAGAGAGAGCATAGTTATATATAATTATATATTAATACATATATATATATACTTATACATATATAAAAATATATTATATATATATATATTATATATAAATATTATAGAGATATATATACATATATGACACATAAAAATTTAAAAATTAAAAAAAAATTTACTATTCCGGGCCCGGGTCGGGCCCGGACCGGGCGCCAAAGACCGGACCCGGACCCGATTTTGGCCCGGGTTTCCGGGCCCGGGCCTTTTGGACACCCCTAGTCACGTGCGTGACAACATGTCTTCTTAATCAAACTTGAAACATTACGTATGTTTAACGATATTTTAGTAATTTCAATTAAAATTCTACTAGAACATATGTCAAGTTAATTGATTCCTATTGAAACCCATTAAAGTTGGTTTTTGCATTAATTAAACTTTAAATGTGGTTTTCATATTGTCAACATACTTTAGAAGGTGGTTTATTGGGAAAAATTGCATGCTATATTATTTCTCTTTGCTAATTGATTCGGTAAAATTAACCTATCACTTGTTCAAGTATTGGATCATTCCATGAAAATTTCTTTTCAATAACACTTAAGTTTATTTCACGTATAGCTATTGATGTGTGTATCAAGAATGCCAAGAACTTAATATTACATACACAAAGCCATGTGTGTCACGCCCCGAGCTCGCGTTGATGCACATATCAATAGCGTTGATGCGCATATCGAGAATGTCAAGAAATATTATAGACATCAAGACTTGTGTGTCACACCCCAGGCTCACAAGCTCATTGGGGTGATATAAGCCGTGGGACCTATTAACAGCAATTCGTTGTTTGGCTAAATTTACTGTCAAAAAAGTGTTAGTGTTTGATACTCTTAAGCCCTTTGGGTTACATTCTAAATACTTTAAAGTCCTCGTCACTTTTTGACGCGAGACTATTCTTTTGAGTATTACATTGTGATTTAATTGAAAATCTAGTGTTTATATACTTTTACAATTTTCGTTGTCTATTGTCATCATGGTTCTTCTTAATTTTGAATCCATTGGTCTTTGACAACCGCAATCATCACTATTTGCTAGGGACAACAAGATTCATCATCAGCAAAATCAACCCCGAATGTGCGTAGCAACAGAGAGGAGGAAAAGTAGCAGAAATCCAGTCAATGACTTTTTACTTCCAAGTCATGGGATTAGTTGTTATCTTTGGACGTTGGGCTCATGTGTTACATCTTCAACAATTTTGTCGTGCTTCCTTGAGTATAGTAGCCCATAGTTTTTGGTACGCTGCATTGGTGATTATCAAATGGAAAATATTACATCCATTTTACACGTGAAGAGCTCTACCCGTAAAGTTAATCATATTGGGGAAAAAACAAAAGAAATACTATTATTCTAAGAATAGGAAAGCAATTGGCTACATTTTCTTTTCAGATTTCACATGCAGATATTTTAGAAAACGTTAGAAATTTTTAATATGGTTTAGCGTCCAGGCGTCTAGGCGGACGGTTAAGCGGCACATAGACGTTTTTAATATGGAGAGAGGAAGAATTATTTTTAAAGATTCAAATCATATCCTAACAATTTTACTTGAGATAACTTGGACATAAAATTGTGATCTCTGGTGCATTTTAACTTAGTTAACTCTCTTCAACTATTATTATATTTCAGGGAGTAATATACTTTTCTGTAAACGTGAGGCTACCACGTTAATTCACACGGGGCCCACCAACGTGTGAGATTAAGACCATCACGCGGGTGCTGAGTTCGGCAGGCCCACCCGAGCATCACATCAGCCCGCAACCTCCTATAAATACCTATGTAACTTTGACCTAGGGTTTCGAAGAAAAGCAGGGGGTGAAAAAGTGGAGTGGCGACTTTGGAGAATTTTCTCGGCTGTCCTTTTCTTGGCTGCGGCTTCATGTGTGCAAGGGAGAACGCAGAGTAAGGCAGAGGGAAAAGAGAATTGCGGCTGCAGTTGTTTGGGCAGAGTTTCGGCTGTGGGTATTTTTTCGGTAGAAGAAAAATTTGTGTGCAGTCCTTTTGTACTTTGAGAGAGTATTTGTGAGAGTGATCTGAGAGTTTGTGAGGGTTTAGATTGTGAGATTATAAATCCAAGTTGTATTCTCTCCCTCTAATAGTAGATCTCCCCCCTCCTTGCCCCGTGGACGTAGACAATTTGCCGAACCACGTAAAATTTATGTTCTTGCCGTGATTTGTAATAGCTTGTAGGATCCCTCGACAGGTCAGTCCTAGAACTGATGAGAGGAAGAGCCGATATCTCACTTTGTTGAGATATCCGCTTCAGATTCTTGTTTCCTTGGGACAGGAATTCTTACGATCTAATCTCTTGTTGTGCACCTTGCGCACCAGAGGTGCTGCCGAAATTTCTGCTGAGCACAACAAGTAGTATCAGAGCCAGGTTGGATTTGGGAGCTTGTTCGAAGGATTCGCTGAAGGATTCCTATTTGAAGAATTAGATCGACAACATGGGAGAAACAAGCACATTGGGATCGTCTCTTTCAAAGGCGATACAGAGTCTGAGCATCAATAACATGAAGATTAATGTTCTGAAGTTCGACGGTAAGATTAATTTCGGATTGTGGAGGTGTCAGGTGATGGACGCCTTGGATGCACAAAAATTGGAGGAGACTCTTGAGTTACAAGAGAAACCCGCTGATATGGAGGACAAGGTTTGAAAGAAAATGAATAGTAGGGCTTGTGGAGTTATTCGGTCATGCTTGATGCCAGATCTTATTTATGACGTAATAAACGAGACGTCGGCGAAGAGAATGTGGGAAACACTCAATGAGAAGTATCTAACGAAGAACATTGAGAATCGACTTTACTTGAAGAAGAGGTTTTACTAATTCAAGATGAAGAAGGGAGTTTCCATTCGGGAGCATGTTAACAACTTCACAAAGCTAATTTCGGATATGGCCAATGTAGATATCATGGTTGAGGATGAAGACAAGGCAATGCTACTATTGTGTTCGTTGCCGGAGGATGATTTTGATACATTTGTTCTCACTATAATAAATGAAAGAACTACGGTTAGCTACAAGGAGGTGACCTTAACTTTAGTGAATTATGAGTTGAGGAAGAGTGATGGCGAAGCCTCCGAGAAGGCATCAGGAGATGCATTAGCAGTTCGAGGCCGTGGTCCAAACCGTCGTCCAGGTGATCACTCAAGATCGAAGTCAAGAGGTGGCCATAGAAATATTAGTAGGAATCAATGTCGCTTTTGCAAAGAAGAAGGACATTGGAAGAACGACTGCCCAAAGTTGAAAGACAAAGCCGGGAAGAATAAAGGGAAAGCTGTACAAGCTTCGTAAGTGAATGTTGTCAAGGCTAGTGACGACAAATCAGATACGGATTCTTCAGGCTATTCATGCTCTGCATTACCGTCAGTTTGTTATGCTGACTCTACGGAGTGGATAATGGATTCTGGTGCTACATATCATATTTGCCCTAGGAGGGATTGGTTCTCCAGCTTTGAGGAGTTAGAAAGAGGGGATGTTGTGCTCATGGGTAATGATCACGTATGCCCTATTGGTGGTATTGGTACAGTACGGATCCGGATGTGTGACGGGGTGACTCGGGAGCTGAAGGAAGTGAGATTCGTTCCTCAATTGATGAAGAATATCATTTCACTTGGAACTTTGGAGGCAGCTGGCAATAAGGTGATCTTGGAGAATACGACTCTAAAGGTCACAAAAGGGTCCATGGTGGTGATGCGAGGTGTCAGGGAAAACAACCTTTACTATTTGAAGGGCAAGACAGTAACAGGAGGTCTGGCAGCTTCGATTACCACAGAGGAAGATACTACCAGCTTATGGCATATGAGATGGGGACACACTGGTGATAAGTCCCTGTAGGTATTGGCGAAGCAGGGGTTATTGAAGGGTGCAAAGACCTACAAGATGGAGCTGTGTGAACATTGCATACTTGGGAAGAAGACAAGAGTGAAATTCGGCACCGCTATTCATAATACCCAAGGTATATTGGACTACATTCACACAGATGTTTGGGGCCCTTCCAAGCACACATCACTTGGTGGGACCAACTATTTTGTCACTTTCATTAATGACTATTCCAGGAGGAATTGGGTATACCCGATGAAGCATAAACATCAGGTCCTGGATATTTTTATGGAGTGAAAGAAGAAAGTGGAGTTGCAGACAGGTAGAAAGGTAAAAACTCTTCGTTCGGACAATGGAGGAGAGTATAAGAGTGATCCGTTTCTACAGTTTTACCGAGATTATGGCATTAGACGACACTTCACAGTACGTGAGACACCGCAACAGAATGGGGTGGCTGAAAGGTTGAACCGTACCTTGCTGGAGAAGGTGCGATGTATGATGGCACAAAGTGGATTGTCAAGATCTTTTTGGACCGAAGCATTGGTTTATGCGAGCCATCTCGTGAATAGGTTGCCGTGCACTGCAATACAGGGGAAGACTCCGTTGGAGCGTTGGTCTGGTTCGGTAGCTAGTGACTATGAGTCGCTTCGGATATTTGGGTGTCCAACATATTACCATGTCAATGATGGTAAATTGAATCCGAGGGCGAGGAAAGCAGTCTTTGTGGGATTTAGATATGGAGTTAAATGCTTTAAGTTATGGGATCCACAAGATAAGAAGGTAGTTATTAGCAGAAATGTCATATTTGACAAGGCGTACCTGATGAAGCCTCAAGTTCCTCAGTAGGTGGAGGAAGACCAGACAGTTGGGATATCATAACAGGTGGAGGATGATGTGACTCCACCCACTCCAGATAGTATTGTATCCATTAAGGCTCCTACAGAGGTGACAATGGAAGGAGATGGGATGACAGCCGGGCATTTAGAGGATACAGTGGATGTTGGGACTCAGGAACAGGGTCATGTTCAGGAGTCCATTGCAGCTAATAGACCAAGAAGAAACATTCGTCGGCTAGCTAGATATGACAATGTCATGGTTGCATATGCTTTATCAGCAGAAGTCGTTGATGACTTGGTTCCTTTTACATTCAAGGAAGTAGAGGCAAGCTCTGATTTGAATAGGTGGAGGGAAGCCATGGAGGAAGAGATGCAGTCTCTTCATAAGAACGACACTTGGGAACTTGCAAAGCTACCAAAGGGTAAGAAGGCTATTGGATGCAAGTGGTTGTATGCAAAGAAAGAGGGATCTTCTATTGGGAAAATTAGATTCAAAGCCAGATTGGTTGCTAAGGGATATGCACAGCTAGAGGGCGTTGATTACAACGAGGTATTTTTACCTGTTGTGAAGCATTCGTCGATTCGTATTTTATTAGCATTGGTGGCACAACTGGATTTAAATTTGGTCCAGATGGATATGAAAACAGCCTTTCTACATAAAGATTTAGAAGAGAAGATCTACATGACACAACCCATGGGGTTCAAAGCTGCAGGAAAAGAAGAATTGGTATGCAAGCTGAAGAAGTCTCTTTAAGGATTGAAGCAATCGCCGCGACAATGGTACAAGAGATTCGACGGCTTTATGATTGGCCGAGGGTACACGAGGAGCCCATATGACCCATGTGTTTACATGCACAAGCTACAGAATGGTGAGTATATCTATTTGCTATTATATATTGACGATATGCTCATAGCTTCCAGGAATACTTCAGCTATTAGAAAGTTGAAAAAAGAGCTGTCATCCGAATTTGAGATGAAGGATCTTAGAGAAGCAAAGAAGATATTGGGTATAGAGATCGAGAGCGACAGGGTGAAGGGGAGGTTGAAGTTGACACAGAGGAGTTACTTACAGAAGATGCTGAAGAAATTCAGTTATGATGGCAATGCCAAGGCAGTAAGTACTCCATTAGCTCCCCACTTTAAGCTATCAGCTAAGATGCCACCTGTTTCAATTGAGGATCGGGAATACATGTCCAAAGTTTCATATGCTAATGCTGTGGGTAGCTTGATGTATGCGATGGTGTGTATAAGGCCAGATTTATCACAGACCGTGAGCATGGTATCTAGGTACATGCACGACCCCGGGAAGGGTCATTGGGAGGCCGTGAAGTGGATTCTACGGTATATCAAAGGTACCATAGATGTTGGTTTGGTATTTTAGAAGAATGAGAAGATAGGGCAGAATTGTATAGGTTACGTGGATTCTGATTATGCGGGGGATCTGGACAAGCGCCGGTCTACTAGCGGATATGTGTTTACATTAGCAGAAGCACCGGTGTGTTGGAGATGCACACTTCCATCTACAGTGGCTCTCTCCACTACGAAGGCAGAGTATATGGCGTTGACTGAAGCTGTGAAGGAGGCTTTGTGATTGCAGGGATTATTGGAGAACTTGGGGATTGCACAGGAGACCCTTCGGGTATATTGTGATAGCATGTCAGCTATCTATTTGGCAAAGAACCAGGTTTATCATGCGCGTACGAAGCACATTGATGTCATATTTCATTTTGTTCATGACGTTTTGGATGATGGAGACGTCATATTGGAGAAGGTCCACACGAAGAAAAACCCAACAGATATGTTGACCAAAGTTGTTTCAGGTGTCAAATTTGGTCATTGTTTGGAACTTTTGAACATTCTTCGGTGTTGAGGCCTTTGGAGGCCATTAGGTGAACTACGTTCGGCTTGATTCCTTGGGCAAGAGGATACGTAGGTAGTCTCTACGATGCAGCCGGTTGGATTTGTTGATTTTGATGGGGGTGAGATTGTTTGGACTCCCGTTCGGGTTCCCGACTTGTTGAGGATTGAGTCCGTTATCGTGAATTAGCTTCACAGCGTACTGGACACAATAAGTGGGACATTTGGATGCTTTGGTGTTGGCTCAGTTTTGGAGAAACTTCACCGAGGTGGAGAATTATAAACGTGGGACTACCACGTTAATTCACGCGGGGCCCACCAACGTGTGAGATCAAGACCATCACGCGGGCGCTGAGTTCGGTAGGCCCACCCGAGCATCACATAGCCCGCAACCTCCTATAAATACCTATGTAACTTTGACCTACGGTTTCGAAGAAAAGCAGGGGGTGAAAAAGTGGAGTGGCAGTTTTGGAGAATTTTCTCGGCTGTCCTTTTCTTGGATGCGGCTTCGTGCGTGCAAGGGAGAACGCAGAGTAAGGCAGAGGGAAAAGAGAATTACGGCTGCAGTTGTTTGGGTAGAGTTTCGGCTGTGGGTATTTTTTCGGTAGAAGAAAAATTTGTGTGCAGTCCTTTTGTACTTTGAGAGAGTATTTATGAGAGGGATCTGAGAGTTTGTGGGAGTTTAGATTGTGAGATTGTAAATCCAAGTTGTATTCTCTCCCTCTAATAGTAGATCTCCCCCCTTCTTACCCCGTGGACGTAGGCAATTTGTCGAACCATATAAAATTTGTGTTCTTGCCATGATTTGCAATAGCTTGTAGGATCCCTCGACAGGTCAGTCCTAGAACTGATGAGAGGAAGAGCCGATATCTCACTTTGTTGAGATATCCGCTTCAGATTATTGTTTCCTTGGTGAGACAGAAATTCTTACGATCTAATCTCTTGTTGTGCACCTTGCGCACCAGAGGTGCTGTCGAAATTTTCGCTGCGCACAACACTTTCTAATACCATATTTTCCACATAAGCGGCTTATTCTCCCCTAGGCACTCTAATACTTAGAGGAGCAATTTACGTAACGCTTAGGTTTAAGCGGTTGCTTAGGCTGCTTTTTAAAACAACGTGGCTAGTCCATACTAAGAAATTACGAAACTATTTAAGAAGGAATTACATTTAGTAATTACATTTGTTTATAAGATACCAGTTGGGATTTTTAAATCTCGTAAGAACCCAAAAAATTACCAAAGCAACAAATGAAATCACATATAAGATTTAACGTGGAAAACGCTTAACAAGGAAAATCCATGGGATCAAAAGCAATCCACTATTATCACCAACTTATAATCTTTTGCACGGACAAAGACTGTTAAGCCCTCTCTCCCATAATATCCTTGAATCCCGGTTATACCATCTATTAAAACTTGATTAGAAGAATATTGTATTTCTCTCCCTCTACAACTAAAAACCCTAAAATAAAATATCTTATTTAAAAACATCACTGACTTACCCATCAAGTCAATTTGGCCTCCAAGAAAACTACTAGGATTGGGCATAACCTTTAAATTCAGATCCAACTTAGAGTTTGAGTCGGAACCTAACATATCCTCCATCGATGAAAAATCTTTAAGTGTCTCAATGGCTTCAGAAAAACTCATTCTCTTCCTCTTGTTCTTCACCCCTCCCTTGTGGGTAAGAGTCTAAGAAGAGTCATTTACACCATTAATAGAACATCTATCTAAATAACAAATATAGTTGTAATTCTTCTTCCATTGCAAAATTAAATTATTATCTCTATACACTTTGCATCATTTGTAACCTCGCGATGACATCTCACCTAACGGAATTAAATTAGCACCACATGACGATACATATCTCATATGACTAAGAATTCTGACTTCTCGGTATGAAGCTTGAGGCGAACACTCTCAACACCTTCAACCTTTATCTTCTTATTGTTTCCAACAATCACGCCACTAAATTCTTTATTTATCTTTAATGTGTCAAAATACTCTTTATTATTGTAGACATGCATAGAGGACGCAGAATCTAACATCCAAGTGTTACTCGCATAAATATTGGTACTCTCCATCATCAACAACGTATCTTCATCACACACAACTATTGTAAAGCTTCATCTTCCTTATGCTCTTTAAATTATCTTGCATCTGGAAACATCTAAACTAAATGTGATCATCCACTCTGCAATAGTAGCACTCCCTTTCGTTGTCCTCTTGGGCCCAAGAGTTTGATCTTCCTCGATAACTGTCGCATCTCCTCTTATTCCTCTCTCGATTAGAATCTTCAAAAGCTAGTTTACTCTCACCACTATTAGATGCACTTTTCTTCCCCATCATTCTTTCATTCTCATGTAGGAAAGTTGTCACATCATCAACCTTTTAAAGTCTGCTTCCCCGTAATTATCATCTAAACTAATGGCTTGTATGACCTTAGTAGGGAAGATAGTAGAGTAGTGCCTACTCTTTTTTTTAATCTCCTCATCAATACTTATAAATTGACACAATAGCTGATTAAAAGCATTGAGATGGTCTTGAATTGTAATACATTCTTCTATCTTTACTGAAGAAAGCTACATCCTTAAGCACAATTGGTTGGTCATTGAATTTGATGCATAAATCTTCTCGAACTTGTCCCACAACCCCCTTTGTGTGGTCTCATGCATAACACTGTACTTGATATCAGGAGTGAGTGCCAAACTAATTGTGCTAGCCACCTTCTTTTACATAGAACTCCATTCATCATCCTTCAACCCTTCAAGCTTCTTCTCATCCAAGGTTTTATCAACACCCTGCTGCACAAGAAAGATCTTGAACCGTATATTAGCATATTATAAAATTTATCTTACCGTTGAATAGCAAAATATAGTCGGACTCGAAGATGTCATCATACTCTAACCAAAACTAAATTCAAATCAGTCACTCTAGAAGTTGAATTTGACATAAGTAATATCAAAAATAAACTCAGCATGTCAAAAAATCATAGAAAGGATTCCTGTATCGTCAAAATACGCTTTCAAATCACCAATCTACTGGAAAACAAATCTGAACCGTTGATCTGGATTTAAAAATGAATTAAAGACAAATTTTCAAAATAGTCCTCTTTAGACTTTTTATGAAAATGGCGAAGAAATTGAGGAAAAGAATTAAGAAAAACGTGAAAGATAAGTAAGACAGACTCTACCACACCCTGGTGTGGTGTCTGCTACACCCAGATGGCAGGGTGTGGCAGAATCTACCCTATTTTCATGGGTGTGGTGTCTGTCACACTCTGGTGTAGCAGAATCTGTCATGTTTGTCATGAGTGTGGTGTTTGTCACACTAGGGTGTGGTAGACTCGTTTTAGAATGCTAATCTGTTTGGGATTGTGTTTTGTTATAAATAGAACCACGTTTTTAAGGTTTTCTATAGATTGATTGGGTAGCTTGAAGGTGATTTTGAGCACAAAAAAGAGAGATCTTTCTGAGGAGTTTGTTTAAGGGTTTAGTTTGAGGAATTTGAGAAATTTGTTTGAGAGGTTAGTTGAATGATCTTGTAATCTCTACTTTGTACTCTCTTTCTCTATAGTGGAAACCCATCCCTTTTTGCCTGTGGATGTAGGCAATTTGTCGAACCATGTTAAACTTTTGTGTTTGAGTTGGTACCGTTATTTTGGATTGTTTTGGCTTTCTCTCTCGAGGTTTGTGTTTCTTCCGTCGCGCACAACAAGTGGTATCAGAGCTCAGGTTACGCTTGAGCTATTTGGAGGAGTAGATCACTTTGAAAGTTCGGCTAGGGCTTCGTTTGGAGTTAAAGGTAGGATCTTTTTGGTAAAAATTCTATCTTTTTTCAGTTTTGGATCTATTCTTTGTTTGTTTTGCTTTGGTTGTTGGTGCTTTGAGGAATTATTTTCGAGAAAGGAGTTGTGGATGGTACTTCAGGTGTAAAGACGGTCCAATGTTTAAATATTCTCTCTATGAAGATAGACGTGGAGAAATTTAATGGCACTAACAATTTTAGACTTTAGCGATGTGAAGTCTTGGATTCGCTCAACACGCAAAATTTAGAAGATACTTTAAAATTAGATTGCAAACTAGATGATATTGATGAGAGGGTTTGGAAGAAGATGAATCGAACAACGTGTGGTGTGATTAGGTCTTGTTTGACTCAAGATTTAAAGTATGATGTGATCAATGAAACTTTAACTAAGAAGATTTAGGAGATCCTTGAGAGCAAATATTTGATCAAGAGTGTGAAGAATCGCTTGCATTTAAAGAGGAGGCTTTATCGCTTCCAATTGAAGAAAGGAACCTCCATTGGTGATCACATGAACCACTATACGAAGCTTCTTGCGGATTTGACAAATATAGATGTTATGATTGAAGATGAGGACAAGATATTGTTATTGTTGAGTTCCTTTCCAGATGAGGAATATGAGACTTTTGTCCTTACTTATATCAATGGGAAGGCATCTCTTTCATATAGATAGGTCACTGCTGCACTTGTAAACTAACAACTTCGAAAGAAATATAAGGAGTCTACAAGTGATGCAATAGTGGAGGCGTTGGTCGCAAGAGGGAAGAATCCAAATCGAAAGAATTGGAAGTCACAGTCTAGAGTAGGGCATCCTATAATTAGAAAAGATCAGTATGCTTGGTGTAAGGAGACTGGTCATTAGAAGAAAGATTATTCAAAGCTCGACGAATGGATGAAGAATAAGCATAAGGGAAAAGGAAAGCAACCATCATCAGAAGCAAACATCGTAATATCGGATGGTTATATTTCTGATACTTCTATTTATTCGTTTTCTATCAGTCCTACAGGTAGCTATTCGGAGGAATCCGAGTGGATGTTGGATAGTGGTGCGACTTATCATGTGTGCCCTAGAAAGGAATGATTCTCTAGTTTTAAGAAGCTAGATAGTGGTGTGGTGTACATGGGTGATAATCGTGCATGCCAGATCCTTAGGATAGGAAAAATTAACATCAAGATGTTTGACGGGACAGTTAGGGAGTTATATGGTATGAGATATGTTTCTTCCTTAAGGAAGAACTTGATCTCAATTGGAGCTTTGGTTGGAGAGGGTTTGAAGGTTCGTGTTGAGTACATGGTTCTCGAGATCATGGAAGACTCTTTGATTGTGATGAAGGGTGTCAGGAGGAATAACATATACTATTTGATTGGAAGTTCGGTGGTAGGTAGAGAGCTGGTGACTTCTGTTGATTCGACTAGACTGTGATAATTTGAAGTCCAGTGAATACTTTGATGTGAGCAAGAAGACCAAGGTGAAGTTTGGCACCTCTATTCACTACACTAAGGGTCTTTTAGGTGACGTTCACACAGATATTTGGGGGCCTTCCAATAAGGCATCATTGGGAGGTAATAGATGTTTGGTTTCCTTTGTTGGTGGTTATTCTAGGAGTATTTGGTTTGCAACCAAATCCTCTTTGGATAAAGTCCTAGTAGTCTCTAATAAATTGAAGAAGTGTGAGATTAGCAGAAAGGTGAAGGTACTTCATTCTGATTTTGGTGGGAGGTATAAGAGGGTCCTGTTTTTGCATTCGAGCTGAGCTCACAGCATTTTAAGGTACTTCGGTGGAAAGGAAATCCTTGGACAATAAGATGAGATGGCAGATTTGGTGAGCTCTTCATTGCTGGAGGAGGACCGACGTTTGATGTCGAGCATTGATTTTAGTGTTAAGGCTTTGATATATTTGGGTCATCTTGGTCATATGTTGTCGACTGCTGCGATTAGAGGTAAAACTCTATTAGATGTTTGGTCTGGTAGTGTCACTTTGCTTGAGGCTTCGATGAGGGAGCTAATTGACTCTCAGCAGGTGGAGAGTTTTGGTCAGACCTTAGATATATCATAGCGGGTGAAGAGTGATGTTACTCCATATTGGGTGGAGATTACTCCATATACTCTAGATCATTCTGCATCATTTGGGATTCTAGCTGAGGTGACACAGTTAGGGGGTCATTTGGATTTGGGTGCATATGATGAGTTGGTTGATTTGAATGCAGCTGGTGGATACGAATTGGATACGGCCATTGGTTCACCATAGGTAGAGGTGTTTGTTTTGTTTCACTTTGGGACCATTAGGAGCGTCATTAGTTGCGGATCCGTTAGCGATGTTGGTGAAGAGTTACAAACTTTTCTATTTGATTGAGAGCTTTTAGAGACCGTTTGATAAACTACGAGTGGCTTGATCCCTGTTCGCGGGAAAATTTGTTGCTTTCTTCATTACTGATTCCATTGTACACTCTTAGTAATTGTTTATCGATTACAAAGATCCGGTCTTTTTATAAGATCCGGTTACAACGAAAATCAAATAAAAAGAAATGAAAATTACAACTTTATTTCCTTGTTTGTCGAACAGATCGCGAGCTCCTGTTATTCGGTCACTCGCTTGCGTGGGTTGTTTGCCTGCGCTGGGGTTGTTTGCCGTGGACCACCGTGAGATCTAGATCCGATCGGATCTACGCAGTATTACGGGTATTATCCCACCAAAGAGATAATAGCCGGGAGGGATCGTTTCACCAAGGAAACGACCGCTCGAATCTCGGGATCTAAGAACCAAGCTTAGATCCGGAGTATAACGACGTAGATCTGAGATCCGGGATCCGATTCCTCTCGAACACTTGCCTTATTTGGCGTTGACGATCGCCGAGCACCGGATCTGGATGGACAAGCCCTTGAAGTTCCAAAGCTCCAATCTTTTCTAAGTTCTTAGATCTGAATCTGGCAGAGCTTCGACTCCTCCTTTTCCAACCTTTCAAAATGAAGAACCCCTTCCTCTATTTATAGCCTCTCTTCACTGTGCCCGTGTGCACGTGAGGGGGGGAAGGGGAAACCACCGGCCACCTTGGGGTGGCTCGGCTCATGCCGAGCCACCCTGGGGTGGCTCGGCTTGGGCCGAGCCACCTCGGGTTGGCTCGGTTTCGGCCGAGTCCCCCGGGTGTGTTTCGTTTCCCATTGTTCGGTTGTTTCCCGTCTTTCGGTTCTTCGTTTGATTTGTATCGGACCTTGATATGATAGTCCGGGTCTTTATTTGGCAGTATTTCCGCCTTGGTGTTTGAGTACAAATCCGTTTTCTTGATTGGACGACTCGTTGACTCCCCGAACCGTTGGATTGATTCCGCACGCGAATTCATTCCGTTGATCGCGTACAATTTGTTGACTTCGTCGCCTCGTCACTCGATGGTTCGTTGATTTGCCGAATCACCGTGTCGAGCTGTGTTGAGGGACCTATAGGCAATTTTATACGCCTACAGGTACCCCCTCCAAAGTATTTCAGTCTCTTTCTTTTATAGAAGAGTCTGGAATACTTTGGATGTGATTGTCCCAACCTTCAGTCGGCGTAGCGGGACTTTGGAATGGCTTCTGTTCTGGATTCCTTCAAATTCCTTCAGGCTATTCGGTGCTTTGTCGAACGTCTGTAAGGGTTCCGGTGCTGCATTTATTGTCTGACCGTTGTTGGAATTTTGAACTTGAAGTCGATTCTTGATTTCTTGATTTTTTTAGCTCGAGTTGGTTGCTTCAACATAGAACTGATCATCGATTGATGGCGTCGTCCGGCGTTTGAGCTTTATTGCGACGCGTTGTCCGGCGTCCAGGCTTCATTGTAATGCGCTGTTCGACGTTTGACACAGTTTATACTCGTACGTCTGCTGGAGTATACACAGTTTAAGCTCTTAAGGTATTGGAGCGTGGCGGATACTCGAGTCACGAGACTAATCCATAGAATTGATGCGTCAATGACTCGTATTTATAGAATTTTTGGCAAATTCTCAGCCATCAACGGATTTGATGAGCCTTTACCGACTACCGTTTGAGTCGGGCTAGCATGCGGATTGTTTAAGTCCGTTCGCATGTAACGTTGCGCTCAGAGATTGACTTCTCTGAGACTTTGTGCTATGATGTCGAATACATAGACTTCGCCATTGTTGCGGGAATAGGCTACCCGGCGACACGTGTGAGGTGTTGACTTTAGGATTTTTGGCTAATCCCCAGTCTTCAACGGATTTGATTAACCTTTACCGACTACCGTTTGAGTCGGGCTAGCATGCGAATTATTTAAATCCGTTCGCATGTAACGTTGTGCTCAGAGATTGAATTCTCTAAGACTTTGTGCTATGATATCGAATACATAGACTTCGCCATTGTTATGGGAATAGGCTACCTAGCGACGCGTGTGAGGCGCTGACTTATCCCTACTTAGGCTTCGGGATGAAATACCCCAGAATT
>BQKN01065331.1:531695-547213 GCA_022839385.1 Asparagus kiusianus
TCTCTCTCTCTCTCTCTCTCTCTCTCTCTCTCTCTCTCTCTCTCTCTCTCCCCTCTCTCTCTCTCTCTCTCTCTCTCTCTCACGATGCTCTTGAACCCGGTTACACCATTTGTTAAACCCTGACTATAAGAATATTGTATCTCTCCCTCTACTACTGAAAAGAAACTATAATATGATGTCTTATTTAAAAACACTCCTGAGCTGGCCATCAAATCAACTTGGCCTTCAAGAATACTACTAAGAGTAGAATTAGCCTTCAAATTTTAATCTAACTAAGAGTTTGAGTTGGCACCCAACAATGCCACCTTTGAAATAAGGTGCATGAGAATATGAAAACCCTCTCTAGAGATTAATTAATTCAGCAACCATTTTAAAGAGGTTTTCGGTTGCAATCAACTATTTGACATATTTCTTACTGTTTGGGTCAGAAATTATTTTCTTCATTGTGATTGAATCTATTACAACTTTAGGTGTTATAATAAACTCAACAAAAAATAAGTCTTTTTATAAGATTTTTACACAATCGAAATAACTGATTACAACTCTCTCTTCAAACAACACACAGATCCTATTTATTAGTCTTTGTTTGCGTGGGATCTTTGCCTATGCCGGAGACGCGTCTGTTCGTGGACCACCGCGGATCAGATCCGGTTGACAAAAAAATGCTCTTACTTCACAAAGGAAATAATTACAGAAGTGATAATCTCGACCAAGCGAGATTACGACTCTTCTCGAGATCAAAACCAAGTTTGATCCGGAGGAAAGGGGGAACGGGCCTCAGATCCTTCGAATAGCTTCCTCTTTATGCTAAAGTTCGCCAAGATCTGCTAGCCCTCTTCTAAAATTTGTGCTCCACTCGCCCTAGATCCTCTAAAATTTGTGGCTCCCTTCCGATCTCCTTTTATGAGGTTGCTAGGGGTGTATTTATAGGATTTAAATATCATGTTTGTGGATAGGAATACCGTGTTTGTGGATAGGGTCGAAGGACAACTGTTATTATCCATTTAGGTAGGTTTTTGATTGTGTAACAGCTTCCACATGTTTAAGAATAACTCTACATGTTTATGGATGACCCCAAGGAGTTCTAAAAGTCAATCTTATCAGAAAACACGTCGGGAACTGACCTGGGCGCGAGTCACTTCGACTATCTCGCACATATCCGAGACAACTTGGACTGTCTTGGATATTTTCATCTTAACTCTTTTATCTGAACTCGGAATGAGATGATTCAAAATATGTTGGAAAGATAAAAAAGAGACCTACAATGTTTATCTTTTGAGATTCTTTAGATTCGAATTATATCATGGCCAAAATATTCGAGAAACAATTGGTATCTCGCAGGTGCGAAACAGTCTGGACTGTGGTGAGTGATTTGGCTCTAACTCTCTCGTCTGACCTCAGAATGAGGTGTTTTAAAGTGCATCGAAAAGCCAAAGATGATATCTAGAACCTCCTATAAGTGTATAATATGTGGAGTGGACAATACATGAGTGGAACTTCATCTTTTGTGAGTGAATTGTAATTCCCGATCGGATCGTTTCTTCATCATTTTATCGTCCCGTTGGTTCGTACGCTTTGTTGACTCGCTTCATTCACTTATTGACATTAGATAATCCTCCTTGACTTGGATAATTATATTTATCATCTTCTCTCCTTCTCGAGCTACGTGTGAAAAACCATAGGTAATTTTTGATGCCTACAGATATCCCCTCCAAAGTATTTTAGTCTCGTTTCTTTTATAAAAAAAAGCCTAAAATACTTTGGATGTGATAGTCCTCATCTTAAATTAGTGTAAAAAGACTTATAATTAGGTTCAGTTCTTGACTTCTTCAATTCTTAATCTATTCAGTATTTTGTCGAATAGTTGAGATTCTGCGGGTGCTGCGTTTATCGTATGACCGTTGTTGAAGCCTCGAAGTGAAACTGGTATATTAGTTTCTGATCTTAGCTCGTGTCATTGAGTCAATGTTAAACTGACTATCTTCATTGGGAATTCAAATCTGTATTACAATTGAACTTCCTAGGATCATCCTTTGATTTGAAATTGACCTGAGTCTTGTTTCGGCTAAAAATTGTTGACGCATTAACCTTCATCACAATGTGTTGACTGACGTTGACTTTTCCTCACAACACTTTGACTGACATTAACATAGTTTATACTCGTACATTTATTAGAGTCTACAGTTTAAGCTCTTAAGGTGTTAGAGCGTGACGGTCCCAAATATCGAGGCTGCAAGACCAACTGTTAAAGCTGATTCATCTGCATATATAGATCTTATCCTGAGGTTGTTGGATTCTCAAGTTATAAGACCAACTAATAAAGCTGGTGTGTGTCAATGACTCTTGCATTTATAGGATTTTTGGTAAACTCTTAGCCATCAACGGGTTTGATGAGCCTTTACCGACTACCGTTTGAGTCGGGCTAGCATGCAGATTGTTTAAGTCTGTTCTATATGTAATATTATGCTAAAAGAGTTAACTCTTTTAATGCTACGATATTGAATATATAGACTTCGTCCTTCTTACGGAAATAGACTACCCGGTAACACGTGTTAAGCGTTGATTTATCCCTACTTAGACATCATGATAAAATTCCCCAGACTTGGATTCTGGTGTATTTTTCACTCGGTAAAAGACTAAACCAACAACGCGTGTTAGGCGTTGGCTTACCCCTATTTAGGATTTGGGATAAAATTTCCTGCGCGTGTGAGACACGGATTTTGTATTATTAATAACGGTCTGCTATAATGTCGAATATATGGGCTTTTGTCCTTTTTACAGTCAAGAACTAACTGGCAATATGTGTTAGGTACTGACTTATCCCTACTTAGGCTTCAAGATAAAATTCTCTAGATTTAGATTTTGGTGTCTTCTTCACTCGGTAAAAGACTAAACCGGCAATGCGTGTTAGACGTTATCTTATCCCTACTTAGATTTCGGAATAAAGTGATAAAATTCTCCAGACTTAGATTATGGTGTCTTCTTCACTCGGTGAAAGACTAAACCGGCAACGCGTGTTAGACGTTGGCTTATCTCTACTTAGGATTCATGATAAAATTCCCCAGACTTAGATTATGGTGTCTTCTTCACTCAGCGAAAGACTAAACTGGCAACGCGTGTTAGGTGTTGACTTATCTCTACTTAGGATTCGGGATAAAATTCCCCATGCGTGTGAAGCATGGATTTTGGAGTTGAAAGATGATGCCTTCTCTTGGGGTAAAGACGAACCCGATGCCGGAGAGGAAGAATTTTATATTCTATCTTCCAAAGTAGAAGAGGAAGAATTTTATATTCTATCTCTAATTACAAAGAAAACTCAAAGTGGGATCTCCACTTCAAGAATCCGGGAATATGAACCTAAGAGTGGGATCTCCACTCCGAGAATCGAAAAGATTCAGATAATCCTAACTGTCGGAAGGTTTGAATACCGAACTAAAGATGTGTTTCTCATCTATTTAGAGTGAATTACGATTCTGGCCCTAGCTACAGGAAGGTTTAACCAAGTGGGAGTTCGAGGCGACCCTAACTGTAGGAATGTTTGATCACTCGATTTAAAAGTGGACTTCTCGTTCATAGAAGGAATTGAGAGGGGATTTTGGTTTTGACCCTAACTGTAGGAAGGTTTGACAGAGTGGGAGGTTTGAGATGACCCTAACTGTAAGAAGGTTTGATCGCTAGATCTAAAAGTGGACCTCTCATTAATGGAAAGAATCAAAAGGGGATTTTAGCTTTGGCCCGAATTATAGGAAGGTTTGACAGAATGGGGTTTGAGACGATCCTAATTTTTATAGGTTTGATCACTCAATTTGAAAGTGGACCTCTCGTTCATGGAAGAAATCGAAAGCAGATTTTGGTTGTGATCCTAACTGTAGAAAGGTTTGACCAAATGGGAGGTTTGAGACGACCCTAACTGTAAGAAGGTTTGATTACTCGATTTAAAAGTGGACCTCTCGTTCATGGAAGGAATCGAGAGGAGATTTTGGTTGTGGTCCTAACTGTAGGAAGGTTTGACCAGGTATACAGTGGGAGTTAGAGTACAAATCACATTGGGAGTGTTAACTTATACCAATCACTCAGTGGGGGTTCTTGGTGTCAAGTGATAAAGACTTAACACGAATGTGTTTGATAATTATCGAGGATTAGCAGATTAAAATTCTAAGCATTATGTTCGGACTCTAACAATGAGAGTGTTGAGTGCATAAACATAGTATAAGTTTAATGGATTAAATCAGAAAGAATTTTAGTGGACCCACTGTCAATTAATTTGATCAGTGAGGGACTTTATGGTTAAAGATTGTAAATCGTCAAACACCAGTGGGAGTTTTTTTGTGAGGGAAGATTAATCCAACGAAGTGATCAAATCTCATCTCAGTAAAAGAGTGCTTGAAAGTGATAAAATTAATCCCGACAATGAGATGCGTTTCATCCTTAAAAACGTTCAGAGTCCGAGTGGGAGTTTCTCATTTATCCCCATTTATAATGACTAGGTTATCCTTAAGAATACCAGGCATGACACTCTCCAGGAACTTCCCGTTACATGGGTTATCCACCCCCAGCTTTCTTTATGAAACTTGGTCTAATGAGGAATACTTTGTATTCAGCTGAATGGTCGGGTTATCCTTAAGAATATCACATACGATATTCTTCCAGGAACTTCCCATTAAAATTAGGAAATAGTTTAGACTCATATACCTATTGGAGTATGCAGGGAGCAGTTTATCCTCATGCATATGTTGGAGGATTGAAAAATAGTGTATACTCATATACTCTTCGGAGTCTGGAAATGAGCAGTTTATACTCATATATTTTTTCGGAGTATAGAGAGAAGCAGTTTATACTCTTATACTTATTAGAGTGTGGGAAGGAGCGATTTATACTCATATACTTTTCGGAGTTTAGAGAGAAGCAGTTTATACTCTTATACTTATCGGAGTATAGAGAGCAGTAGTTCATACTCTTATACTTATCGGAGTGTAGAGAGAAGCAGTTTATACTCGTATACCCATTGGAGTATCACAGAGAAGTAGTTTAACCTTTTATACTCATCAGAGGATGGGCACAGTTTAGCCTCATATACCTATCGGAGGATAGAAGCAGTTTAACCTCATATACTTGTTAGAGGATGGAAGCAGTTTAATCTCATATACCTGTCGGAGGATGGGATCAGTTTAACCTCATATACCTGTCGGAGGAAGTCATTCTCATTCGGCTTCTTTTAGCATTATGATGCCAACATCAACCAAGGCTTGAATGTTGTTTTTCAGCGTAATACAACTCTTGTGGGGTGATGGACCCTCCTGTGGTACACACAGTATGTAGATTCCGAAATCTTATTTGCTTCCTCCTGATTTGTAATCGGTGGTAGCTTAATCTTATTGTTGGCGAAGAGGTATTTGAAGATGGTTGAAACTTCATCATCTTTGAAAGAATACTCCTCCTGAAACTTCGGATTAAGAGTCTCTTATTGCCTCCAAGGTGGCTGTTGCTGAATATCGTCCGTAGTTGTAGGTACTTTAGTCGTCGGTTGGCCCCTCTTGAGCTCCTTTCTTTTGAGAAAACGCTCGATTTGTTCTCCACGTAGTTTTAATTCCTTCCAGGTGGTTGAGGGGACTACCCCCATGATTTTGAGGACATCGATGGAGAGATTGTTGTGACGCGTCTGTAAGATAAACTCCTCTGTGATAAGATCCCTACAATTCATTACCTTGTTTCGAAAGCATTTGACAAAACTATCAACTGACTCACCGTCCTTCTGCTTCTCATCCAGAAGAGCTCCGACCAATACTTTGGTATCATCATCGAAGAAGTTGTTGAGGAATGAGCTTTCCATGTCGTCCCAATAATTGATGCTCCCCAGCTTGAGACGTCGATACCAATCGAAGGCCGTCCCGCGAAGGGTGCCTACGAATGACCGAATCATTAGGGGTTTATTTTCAGAGATCATTCCTAGGTGGGACTTAAAATAAATTAGGTGCTGAGTGGCCGAACCTTTCCCGTCAAACGGCGTAAAGTTAATTAGATTGAACTTCGCTGGGTATGGGATTGAATCCTACTCTCTTGGATATGGGCACGGAATGCCTGTTCTCCTTACTTTTTGAGTGGACATTAAGGTATTGACCTTATTCTATAGCTCTTTCATCATCTCATCGTCACATGTATCTTCATTCGAAGGTTGTTGAGAAAAATGAGTTAGACCACCTCCAGCTTTTTTATTTTTAGGGGGTGCATTTGAACCACCCCTAGTGTTATTGAGGGGTGTGATTGGACCACTCCTAATATTTTTAGGGGGTGCGTCAGCCATAATGACTTCATTCACTTCTGGATCGTTGTCAACTGTGACGTTCTAGGTGCGGCGGCTGAATTCAGCTTGCTGATTTGATAAAGCTTGAAGCTACTGGTCATGTAACTCCCTCACCCATTGCGTGTTCAGCTCCATTCGCATGTTCATTTCAGCTCTAAGCTCTTCTTGCTATCGAGCTAAAGCCTCTTGAAGCATTTGAACCACTTGATCTGGGGTGATCATGAATGACTCCCTTGCTTCCCCTATGCTGGACATCGTGTCGTTGGAGGCAATTGTAGAACATGTATCTGAGGGCTCGTCATCTGAAGCGACTGCGGAGCAAGTGTCTGACAACTCGTTATCTAAAGATAATCGTTTGTGCATCTTCGGATAATCCCTATGTCCGATGGCTTCTAACTGGAGCCGAGACATTCATTGGACAATTCCTAGACTAACTTTTCCTCCCGGGCTAAAGTCAGGATTAGGATCATTCGAGCGCCGTGTTGATTTTTTTTGTCAACCATGTTGATGGCGACTTCATGGAATTCATCATCCTGAATGGTGGAATTTCTCTCATGGAAGAATTTTAGCTTGGGCTTTGATGCTTCAGTAGTAAGCTTCTCGAATATCGAGACCCTTTGTGAAATGGTCCTAGAGTAGCTATATTTTGATAACATCACCCTGATAAGCCTCTCATATGGACAGTGAGAGTTAGTTTCTTGGACATCCTTCTTTTGGGATTTGTTCACACCCCTAGCCTGATGGTGCAGCTCATTTGAGCAATCCATCGCTTGTTGGTGTAATACCCTAAGTATAACATTGTCTTTTGACGAACACTTTTTCTTCTGGGGTTGAAGAACCTTGTTGACATTCTCGGGACGATTCATTTTCGTATTTGAATGATCCAAGGTCGCATTAGGAGTCACACATTAGAACCACCTCCTTGCGAGCATGAGGTCTTAACGGGCTTCTGGGTTCCAATACGAACCCCCAGGCGATGAATGTCAGGAGTCCTCTTGTGCACAGCATACGAACACATACAATGAGGTGCCCTGTTTTGTTTGGAGGTGGCGGGATGCCTTTGAACGATCTTTGGTTTGACAGGAGTGTTTGTACGACCCCCAACTTGAGGAACTACTCTGGTTTTATTCACTGGAGCTATGTCTCGATCTTCATGTAGAGGTCCCAGGCGATCTTTCATCGGAATTTTAAATTTGGACAGATCTACGCTGTCGTAGGGCTTCGTCGGAGGTGCGGGAGCAAGACGAGTATGCTCGGAGGCTGACAGAGTTGATTTTGATGTTGTTTCAGTCTTCGGCACCCAGACTTGTTTGGATTACGATGGTCTTTTTGCCACCTCTTCCTTCTGCATGCCTTGAGCCTTTTGCATAAAGGCACGCCCGCGTGCAGCACGTGCGCATCGCTTTTGGATGCGCTCTTTCAAGGTTGAACGAGTCCTTTTCATAAGAAATCATTCTCTCGTTGATGGTTTGGAGGAAGTAGTAGTAGCTTGCCATTGAGATGGGGATTAAATGACGCCTCCTAAACTCTAAGTCTGCATAGTAGCGAACTCCATCGACTTGTTCTAAAGCCTTAGCAATTTGACGAGCTTGGCGTTGGCGTCACCTCTTACAAGCCCTCTTTTTCAGAGTTGGCATACCTTAATTAGATAACTCCTTAATTGAAGAGGAGTTGTGGCGAGCATAGTCATTTGTAGCCTTCATCGACGAATACGCCTCCTTCAAAGACAGGATCTTTCCGCACTTGCAGAAAGAGGAGGATTTTAATGAAGACGAGGAGAAATATTCCTCAAATTTAGCTTCATCGAACTCGTACTCAACCTTTGAGTCAACCGAGATCTTGATCTTTGGTTACGGCATGACATCCTCGGTGACGAGAGTGTTGGCTCCCACTATGATCGCCAGCGTGTTTGGGTCAGAAATTATTTTTTTATTATGATTGAATCTATTATAACTTTAGGCGTTACAATAAACCTAATAAAAGTCAGTCTTTTTATAAGACTTTTACACAATCGAAATAACTAATTACAACTCACTCTTCAAATAACACACATATCCTATTTATTAGTCTTTGTTTAAGTAGGATATTTGCCTGTGCCAGGGATGCGTTAGTCCGTGGACCACCACAAATCAGATCCGGTTGACAGAAAATTTAATTAATGCTCTTACTTCATAAAGGAAATAATTACGGAAGTGATAATCTCGATCAAGAGAGATTACGACTATTCTCAAGATCAAAACCAAGTTTGATCCGGAGGAAGGGGGAACGGGCCTTAGATCCTTCGAATAGCTTTCTCTTTATGCTGAAGTTCACCAAGATCTGCTAGCCCTCCTCTAAAATTTGTGCTCCACTCATCCTAGCTCCTCTAAAATTTGTGGCTCCCTTCCGATATCCTTTTATGAGGTTTCTAGGGTGTATTTATAGGCTTTAAATACCATATTTGTGGATAGGAATACCGTATTTGTGGATAAGGTCGAAGAACAATCGTTATTATCCGTTTAGGTAGGTTTTCGGTTGTGTAACAGCTTCCACATATTTAAGGATAACCCCACATATTTATAGATAACCCAAAGGAGTTCTAGAAGCCATTCTTATCAGAAAACATGTCGGGAGCTAACCTGGGCGCAAGTCACTTCGACTGTCTCGCACATGTCCGAGACAACTTGGACTATCTTAGGTATTTTGGTCTTAACTCTTTCTTCCGAACTCGTAATGAGATGATTCAAAATGTGTTGAAAAGATAAAAAAAACCTACAACTTTTATCTTTTGATATTCTTCAGGTTCTAATCATATAATGGTCAAAATGTTTGAGAAACAATTGGTGTCTCGCAGGTGCGAAACAGTCTGGACTGCCGCGAGTGTTTTGGCTCTAACTCTCTCGTCCGACCTCAGAATGAGATGATTCAAAGTGCGTCAGAAAGCCAAAGATAATATCTAAAACCTCCCATAAGTGTATCATATGTAAAGTGGACAATACATAAGTGGCACTTCATCTTTCGTGAGTGAAACGTAATTCCCGATCGGATCTTTTCTTCGTCATTCTATCGTCCCGTTGGTTCGTACGCTTTGTCGACTTGCTTCATTCGTTTATTGACATTAGATAATCCTTCTTGACTCAGATAATGATATTTATCATCTTCTCTCTATCTCGAGCTGCGTGCGTGAAACCATAAGTAATTTTTGATGCATACACTTACGATTCCAAAATGCTCAAAAGAAATATATACTAGCTACGTGACTACATACCTTTTTAATCAAACTTGAAACTTTAAGTGTTTTTAATATCATTTTAGTGATTACAATTAAAATTTTACTAGAAAATAGGATGAGTTGATTGATGGCTATCAGTATCATTTAAAGTTCGTTCTTTTTATTCATTAAACTTTAAAGATGGTTTTCACATTCTCAACATATTTTAGAAGGTGATTTTAAAAAACACATAGTAATGATTATTATTGCATGCTATTATTCCTCTCTGCTAATTGATTATGTAAAATTAGGCTATATATCACTCACTCAAGTACTGGATCTTTCATAAAATATTCTTTTCAATAACCCTTAAGTCCTTTTCACGTGTAGGCATACTGAGGCGTACGAAGAATGGTAGGAAATATCCAGTAAAGGATATTAAGATTGATATTTTGTCTACTAATACTAGTAGAAAAACGAGCAACCTAGACGGAAATTTCGGTCTAGGTTGATCCAAATCCCGTCTAGGTTAGTTCAACAAGATGGAACTCCGTCTAGTTAGGTCCGTTTATTTTGCTTCCGTCTAGCTTGACTCAAACTAGATGGAATTCCGTTTAGGTTGATCAATCTAGACGGAAGTCAACCTAGACGAAAGTAAGAATTCCGTCTAGTCTGCCAGACTAGACAGAATTCCGTCTAGGTTGATTATGACAACCTAGACGGAATTCCCTCTAGGTTGAATCAACCTAGACGAAATTCCATCTAGGTTACTTTTTGTCAGCAAAAAAAATTAATTATAATTTGTATTTTCCTGTACAATTACATTAATATATGAATACATCCAGAAAATACTGTACACATGAATACATCCAACACATTGTACAAATCCAACCATTCACTTCAAAATATACATCAACTAGTTCCGTCTAATATATACATCCAACAGCATATATACTGACAATGCACATGACTAAGATAGGATACACGACATGAATAAATATAGTGTTATAACAAATAAAACTGTTTATTGCATTAAAAATAAAAAACCTCATCCATCATCATCGGCGGGGGTATCTCTATCCCGATTACGAGAACGGGTGCTGCTCCCTCCAATATCTCCACTCTGAATGTTTAATTGAATAATCATTATATGGTGTTTGATAACATATTAAATAAAAATAAATTTATAAATATAAAAAAAATAAGGTTCCTGAGCACTGCTCTGTCTAGCGTTAAAATTATCGTCAACGAGCTAATGATCCGTATGATACCACTATACGTGCTATAAGGAATCACACTGCCTAAATATTGTATAACATACCCCCCATGAGATCGTCCATCGAGTTCGCCATCAGTGTAACTCTAGTCATCTCATTAGTCACATGAATATGCAGCTCTGGGTTAATTTTGTCAATCAGATACGTAGAGATATGTGTGACAAATGGCATAGCCTGGAAACTACTTGTGGCTGCTCTCATTGATATAGATGGCGTGGAGGATACTGTGGATGATCTCATGCTTATGCCGGGTGAAGCTCCGTCACCATGCAGAGGATATCTTCCTCTCCTATTATTAGGGAGAAATAAATATTAAATCTTGCTATCAAATTCAATAATGGTAAACAAATATAAATAGTATCTAGTATTCAAATTGATTCGATTTTTTACCATCCATACCTATTATGACCCATAAGGTTCTGTGTGAGATTAATGTTCTCCTCTGCAGAAAGCATGTGAGGGTCCGGCTCGGTTTGTTCCTCCTCCTGCGAAATGTACACAGATGCAACCTCCTTGAATGCAGCCTCAAATCCCTCCTAAAGCATAAATCTATAATTAATTCAAGGTAAAGACCATATTATTTGTGTTCTCATTTCCTCGTATTGTTAACAACAAAATAGAATTAATAATACTACTCAAGATATGTATAAGCCTCACCACCAACTCGAGATTTGCCTTGATCTTATCCCGATTCTTCTCATCACCCCTATATCTATCACGAAAAGAACCATACGCCGCTTTTGCCCTCAAGTGTATCGGCATTAATGATTTTCCTTGTCATATTATAAATTATAAGATTTTATAATCATATTAAGCATTAAGATCATTTAAAGATTTAAATGATATATATCGTATCCTGACAATAAACATCCTCCAGATTGGCATAGGAGTGTGAGCCCAAGTAGTGGTCATGCAACTTCTTTCTTCTATTTTCTAACCCCTTCATGGATTTGTTCTTAAAAAAAATATCTGTAAATATGCAATAAAATAATATCTTAAAATTATAAAGTAATTTTCATGAAACTAACCTTGGCGGTATCACTGTCCCAATACATGAGGAGAGCCGTAAAATAAATCTCGTCAACTCGGTCATCAAGGTTTAAAAACCTCTGCCAGTCCTCCTTATACCTGTTATAGGTTTCATGTTTGATCTCATGCCTCCATTATTTGAGGACTGTTTCAACCTTGACATTAAACACATAATTCCAAGCCCCCTCAAAGTCCTCAAGGCAGAAGCAGTCCTGTAGATTTACATACACATTTATTAAGGATAATTTAATATCAATTACTAATTATTAATAAATGAAAATCTAAAACAATATGCACTTACCATAAGCTTAGTCCATATCGCCTCATATGCGGTACATGGTAATTCTAGAAAATGAAAATAAGGGTTGATAATGTTCGCTCTATGTACGAGAACCCCAATATATACATTCAATCGGGTCGACCAAGGACTAACGGACAAATTAGAACTATTCCACCGAATTATCACCCTCATTCCTCTTGGCGGTTGTTTAGATTCAGGCTTACCTCCACCACGTTTGTTCTCTACACGATCTCGCTTAGTGCCTACAATAATAACATGATAACATATCATACAATATAAAAATATGATAATTAAAAGTATTTATACAATTTACCATTTGTTATCTCTCTTTCTTTTATTGCGAGTGCATCAGCATTCCTAGTTTCCAACATAGGAAGTATTTCTTCTAACTTTCTCACAGCACGTGGGTGGTACTTCCTTGAGTCAGCCTTGAACTTATGAGAGTCTGGACGTAAGGGTAAACTAAGATAGTCATGTATCTTCGGCCACAAGTCAGTATGGAATGTATATGATGGATATGTCGGGGTCCAAGAAGCACCTACATAAGAAAAGAGAATCATTAATATGAAATTTTAATTAACCGTTATCAATTATTAAATATTGAATACCTACGTCGGGGGATGGTTCTGGTGCTGCATCAGAGGGGCCGGGTGATAAATATCTGGCACCTGCAACAAATGAACACTATGAGCTAGATAACTAAAAAATTATAAAATATATTAAAATATTAATTAATTTTTATACCTGTATTCGAAGATGATAGTGTATCATCAGCACCACCACCTGGGGTGATACTCCATGATCAATCACCCTCCGGGTCAAAGAGCCTCCGCACCCTCCTCATCTATAAATTTAATAAAGATAATTGTTAAGTAAAAATTGTATACATGCTCACGAGATATGTTATTATGAAATGCATTATTGTTTTTATTATGATAAGCTAAAAATCGATAATGTGGTGTAACATATATAGTTCATACCTACATCTAGTGCCACATTCTGTGTGTAAGAGAATTCTTACCAAACATCATCAGATGACCCAATTGGTTCACTATAATTATCTTTACTTTCTTTAATATTTTTTTATTGTTATTAGGAAGAACAATAGATCTTAGCTTCTTGTACAAAACCACCCAATCAGATATGACATTCAGGTCTTTCACAAAGAAGTACTGATCAGCTTGTTCTGTGAAAATAAATTTCTCATCCGTATATACTTCTCGGTGAAGATTGACTAGTGTAAATTCATAATGATCCTTTTGCTTTTTTGTAGGATACCACCGAACCTTGAACATCGTGTAAGTATATTATTTTGGTTTACCAAACTCGTAAATTACCTCAATAATATCTTCTAATTTTGCCATAATATAGTATGTCAGCTAGAATTGGATTATGATCTCTTATACTTGAAAAACATTCGTGAGCAAACAAGCCCATGACCCCACTGTTCTGAGTTACCCTCCTATCATCGGTCTCTAGCGTTCAAAATTTATATCCATTGACCAAATGTTCATTATAACGTCTCACTTCATGATAAGGACGTTGTGCGTGGATAATAATTTCATCTGGTAATGTAGTACCATTAATTTTTCAACCTAAGACAAACAATTTGAGAATATTTAGGTAATGTTATATTATGAATGTTCAATAATTAATTGTAAAACACTTACATCAATTCTTAACCAATCAAAAAAATTCTTTCTTATGTCTTTTCTGAATATTGTGCGTTGTATTCCTACCGTTTGTTTCATTTTTAAGCTTCTCCAGATGTCGCCTATATAAACAATATATAAGTTTGTATTGATAAACTATATGTAAAATAAATAATTATCATCTATATTACTAATTTTATTTTTTACCTTCGATAACCTGCGAACATATCAAGGTTTTCCAACACATATGCATGAATTTGATCTAAGATAGATCTCGGGTATTTTTCACGCTTCCTCTCTTTATCAGGTGCTTGAGATGTGGTTTTTTTCTTATGCATGTAACATGATGTAAATACAAAGCATTCATTAGCCACGTATCCTGCAGCTATCGAGCCCTCGGGACGAGCTCGATTGCGAACATTGTGTTTCATGCAGCCCAAGTATCTTAGAATTATAAAAGTTAATTATTAGCATAGTAATTTTAAAAACGTATATACAATTAATAAATATAAGAAAAATTTTAAATTACCTTTCAATCAGATACATCCAATGATAAGTAACAGGACCGGCGATTCTAGCCTCTCTTACAAGATGCTGGGTAAGATGGGCCATAATTGTAAAGAATAAAGGAGGGAATATTACTTCCATATTGCATAGAGTAACTCGGACCTCGGCTTCAAGTTTTTTAAATTCATCTACATCTTAACTTTAGAGCATAATTTCTAAAAAATTCACAATACTCAATAATAATCTTCGACGCTTCTTTCTCCATATTGTTACGGATTGCAACAGGGAGCAATTGATGGCGAAGAACGTGATAATCATGGGTCTTCAGACCTAAGAGTTTTCTCTCTTGCACCTAGATATTATTTGAAATATTAGCAGAGTAACCATCCGGCGATTTTACCGATTTAAGAATTTCACAAACTCGTTGCATCTGCTCATTTGACATTGTAACACGAGACGGAGGCAACTTTAATTTTTTAAGGTCAATGTCTTGAGCTTGCAAATCATTTCGGATATTCAAAGCAGTCAGATCTTGGCGCGCCCGTAAGTCATCCTTCGACTTGTTTGCATCTTGTAGGAGAGTTGATATTATGTTATCACGTATATTTTTCTCAATATGCATGACATCTAAGTTGTGTCAGATTTTAAGATTTTGTCAGTAAGGTAGCTGAAAGAAGATAATAAATTTAGTCCATCATCTAGGTAATTTTTGGTCTTTGTCCTCAACTTGTATTTTATGGACCTTTCGCTTACGCTTCAATGGCTTTTTTGACTTTAAGTAATCTCTTACTCTGAGCGGGTTAAATTTAGAATAGCGATTTTTTCCAAACACAACTTTTGGAAACCCCTCAAGTAATTTTACGATCTCATTACCTGTCAGTTGACGCGGCTTCATTCTTTTCTCAACTGTGCCATCAAACATAGCTGATAATTTCTTGTACTTATGACTCAAGGGTAACCACCTTCGATTAAACCAATAACAACTTTTTCGGCTATGTGGTAATTGAAGAGCTTCAAATTTCGGACCACATACAGGACAATCACACTTGCCCTTCGTAGAGTACCTGGACAGATTAGCATAAGCTGAAAAATCCTTAATCGTCCATAATAGAATAGCACGTAATCTAAACAACTCTTTTAAATAGGCATCATATGCTAAAATACCCTCAGACCATAATTATTTCAGCTCATAAATTAGAGGTTCTAAGTAGACATTGTTTGCGTCGAAAATTGATGTATTCATTGCGGTATTCATTACAAC
>BQKN01065332.1:0-14699 GCA_022839385.1 Asparagus kiusianus
TTTACTTTCTTTTCTCTCCCTTTCTCTCAAACCAAACATAGCCTTAGTGATCTCCCAAACTGTATAAATACTCTTTTTTTTTGCGATCCTCAATTGAGTCCTGCTACAAGGGTCCACCCACAATTAACCCTTCTATTTCCAAATTCAAACTCCGTTCACATGTAGGTTGGTATTCTGGAGGTCCTGATATTAAAAAAGAAAAAAGCAAAAAGAAAAAAGAAAAAAGAAGGAAAAAGGAAACCAAGATTATTAGCCTGTGTCCAACAAAGAATATCGCTGCATGATCCAGTAACAAGTCACATAACACAAAATCATAATCATTGACATCGACACGAGGTATTGTGCTATAATTTTGACTTATCAGTATAGTACCATTTCCCCAAAATATCCACATACCCATACAAAGATGCAACAACTGGAAAACATGTCCATTGAATTTATCGGTAGATACTATTCCATTGAATTTATCGGTAGATACTGATACGTCTATGATACCCACCATCACATGAGTTGCTGCACAGCCTCTTTAGTATGCTATATGGCAGCAGCACGCGACTCTGATGGCAATGCCTCAGAGCATACTCGCACGCAATGCACGAGTCATGTCCTCCCTCTCTATACCCCTTGCATCCGCAACTGCACATGCTGATGACGCGAAGAGGAGAACCTTCAGGAAAAAGGCATCATGTTTAACATTCCATTTCTTGAAATCTCTCAAGTTCTTTGTCCAAGGCATGATAATTCCCGGGCCAATTTATATTAGAGTTCACGGGACAAAGGGGGAGCTTAGACAAACAATGCTGGTGGTTGTCTGGAAATAAGTTGCTGGAACCACTAAGGAAACTAACAAAGATCATATGTCACGCATCTTTATGCTAATAATCACTCTCAACATGGTGTAATTTAGATTCTTTTTTAGTGTGTAGCGTAGCAACTAACCATAATATAAGAAGAAAACAAAATATGGCCTTTCTATTCTAAGCAAATTTGTAATATCAATAGGACTTATTGCTTCAGTTCTAAGTGTTTGCTAATTTACTCTAAATACGTACCGTGAATGGCAATTCATTTTTTTCTAAAAGGATTTACACTGGCTCATAAGTAGTTTGCAGCATAACGGAAAATAAATTTGATATTAAAAGTCACATATAAGATAATTTATTGATTGTATATAATTTTGCCTGTCTTTAAAATTATGTTGAAAAAAATTTTGAACTCCTTGGTCCGTGTGCACTGATGTACATGTTTTTTTTTCTAATACTAGAGTCTGTGCGTAGAGAGGCTTTTGAGTTTTTATCCGTATTCTTCATTTCCGTCCTAAAACATGAAGTTGTATAATAAATCACCTTGTACTTTTAGTCTTCATCATCCCATAAGCCTCTCAAGTTCCACTATCTCACAAACCAGGTCATAATCCCATCACCCTTCAATTTAACAATGCTTTTTGAATCTGGAAATTGTCCTCAGAACTCCATTCATTTGACAACATCCAACTTAACCTTTCATAAAATATTGCTATAATCATTTACCGAACCCTAATGACAAATTTGAAGAGTTCAAATGACACTAAGAAAATCATGAAAAAGCATTTCAGTATTAGTTTTACGTTCTGCCCAACAACCAAATCTTGGTAGTTGAAACAAAAAATCCTTATGTTTGTGATGTTTATTTAGCTGCATATGTAATGATTAAGAAGCAACCGCGCCTGCGGAAAAAAAAAACTAGTCGTAAGTCCTCATGAAAAATATTCTTAAGCATCAACTCTGTCATTTTTGTCCCAATTTCATTTAAAACAGCTTAAGGCTTTCCTGTAGTTAACTTCCTAACTAATTTCATATGCTTTGAGCAAAGAATCACAGGCATGGCACATACAAAAAAGAAATGCAAGAAGAGACATAAGAGTAATTACAATATAATTGATATGCACTTCAGACATCAAACATCATTACAATAGAAATATTAGCGCTGCAGATCACATCAAGAGAAAGACAATTGACTACATCAAATGCACTGCATATTTCAATGGACTTATGAAAGAGAATACATTATATCATGAGAAACATAAATGGATCATGTAGCCAACTTCTAGTAGAAAAGATAAAGGTATATCTTTTAAGTAAGATATGTACCTAATTTGATTCAACACCCTTGGGTTTTATTTGTTAATTAAAAGAGAATGTTTTATAATGTCCAGACTGTTGTGTTTTTTAAAACATTATGACCTGCCTTTAAAATTGATGTTATTGGGTAAATAATGTTTAACATGGACTCATGTAGAATTTAGTTCTTATACACGAAGGTATGCATACTCTATCTTTTCAAGATTTTTTCCATTTTGTCAATATTTTGTTATATCAGTGACTACATGACTATGTCCATGTTAGTGCAACATGTTCAGATCCATAAAAAGCCAATAAGGTCGATTAATAAATTGAGGAATCTATCTAACTGATGACATAGAGGCTCGTAAAACTGAAGGTTTATATACTCGAAACCTTGCCTATAATAAGGAGAGTGTGCACAAAGAAAAGAGAGAAAACAACATCATATCTTCGGTAAGCAAAGAAGATACGACAAGCATAATACCTTTGAGGAAAGCTTCAGACAGATTTCATTATATACTCGCCATGCAAATTTCTAAAAACTCTAATGAGGTGTTGCTGCAAGCTATCCTTTTTTTAATTGACTATGTGTCTAATGCAAGCAAATGGATCAAGAAAACCAAGAACACGACATAATAAACATAATTTCACAATTTGAAAAATGAATTCCACTTGTGAAAACTTTCCCTCCTTTCCTTGTGTATATGGCCTAGAAACTTTTCTTATTTAGCATCCAGCTTGTTTCGTTGAAACGATAAGTTAAATTTCCAATATTCGTCTAGACAAAAGAAAACAGCCATAAAGAGAGGAAACAAAGATATGATGGCATTTATTGAATTCTCAGCAGCAGAAGGATGCACCATTCTATTTGTATATATATTGCAATTTTTTGTATTTAGTCACAATGAAAGGAGTTGGGTACGTCAGAACCTGACTTTTTTCCAGAGCAAGCACTACTCCTGTAAGGCTCTCAATAATTGAGTTGAACTCTACTTATGGAAGCTCCTCCTGCTCAGCATTTCCCCGAATCTTTTCAGCACATTCTTCCTCTTCTTCTTTCTCGTAGGCGAACCATTAAGATAATCTATTCTGTTTGACTGAACCCCAGAAATATGATTGAAATCTATGGCACTTGATTTCCTATCTTCAGTGTATACAGATGAAGGAATTACAGAATCAGATACATTGCTAAGTGAAGGAAATAACTGTTTTTTTGGCTCCGCTGATGGCTCGTCTACACCGAGAGAATGCCTTGAGCTTTTTGAAAGTTTGCTTGTGGTATCCATAAATGGAGTCGCAGCGAGAAATCCCTTTAACTCCTTTACACTATCAACAGCCGTGGCTTCACTGACTTTAAGGCGCTGGTATTCTTGTTTGATGCTTTGCAATGAATTCTCCTTCTCTGACAATAATTCCTCGAGTTGGGAATTCTCTTTTCTAGCAATCTCTAGGGCTTCTTTAACCCCTGTAGCTTCATTCACTGCTTGTTTTAGTATGTCCCGAAGCTTAGAAGTCTCTTCCCTTGACTCCCCAAGCGACTCAATCAACTTCTTGTTCTCTAGCTTCAGTTTGGTGCTCTCCTCTTCAGTGACCTTCATCAAATTCATAATTTGACTCTCTTTTTCCTTCCATTCAGTAGCATAGTGCTCTGCGTCCATCCTCAATCTTTCAGATTCTTCCACTGACGATCTCAGTTTCTCATCTACGATCTTAAGTAAAGATTTAGATTGCTCAGCTTCTAGCTTCGCGTTCTCTATCTCAGATTGGGCGTTAGAGAGTTTTGCCTTCACTTGACTGGCGTCAGTAGTTACTTCTTTGAGTGCAATAGCCAAATCATCCATCGCCTTCTTGCTCTTCTCTTCTGCTTGCGTAGCCAACTTGAGCTCATTCCTAAGCATTGCGATCTCCTCCTGTGCTTGAATCATATCTAAAGGATATCGCTGTCTTCCTCCATTCTCAAGATTATTGCGAAAGGAACTCTCCTCTAAGCTTTTGATCTTATCTTGCAGTGAATGTATCTCTAACTTGGCCTCTTCGAGTAATATCTTTGTCTGCTCGAGTTGTTTAGTTTGTGAGGTCAAAGATTCTAGCATCTTCAATTCTGATTCTTTTGCCTTCTCCACCTTCTTCTCCAAAACCTCCATCTCTTCCTTATTGCTAAAAGCCAACAGCTTCCTATTGCTTCTCAACTCCTCAAGATCTTCGAGAGCTTTCGTTCTCTCATCCCTTGCCCTCCTCAGCTCCTCCTGAAGATGATGCAGCTGCATCTCCGAACCTCTACTGTTTTGCTTCTAAACAAGATTCCCATTAAACAAGGCCCACATAAGAAACACCTTCCTTAATCAAAAAGATCCCCGAGTTTCTTGAAAAAAAAAAAAATTTTACCTCCGTTAATGAAGAATGCTTGCCTGTAGGCTTTTTATCAGACATCTTAGCTGCTTTCGAATCCGGAGGCTCGATGGGAAAGTTCAACCCCCTAACTGATTTAGACGATGCTTGCGTTGATCTAGGTGATGAATGAGATCCTTGTGCTGGCACTTCAGCATGCCCAGATCTTTACAACATCAAATAAAGAACAAAAATCACTCAACTTAATTATAAAACCGAACCCAAGAGTAAATAGCAGAGACCCATCAAATCATACCCATCATGAAACCACATGATATAGATTCCGGATCAAAAACCCGGTTGCAAAATCCTGATTTTGTAATTTAAATTAAAAAAAAAAAAACGCGAAAAGGCGACGACTTTAAATACCTGGGATTGGAATTTTGCATTTTTAGAAGAGACCCAGATGTTATCTCCGCCAATAAACTCGGTGTTCTCTTCCTAAAATCCAGTACTCCATCAAAATTAAACTTTAGGGGAAATCAAGATGAAAAAAAAAAAAAGACGTTATTGAGACAAAATATAGAGACTGAGGTTATAGGCCGTTACCAGAATCAAGACATGCGGGGCTCGCCCTGTTGTGTAAGAGATCTGAGACTGAGGCTTTGTTGAATCTTTTCTTGTTTTTTTTTAAAGGAACGACTTTTGTTGAATCTGAACGTGCTTTTACTCTATGTTTTGATTAAATCAAATGATTATTTTAAGGGATTGAAAGATCCGAGAAGGAAAGGTTTATGGGGTTTTTGTTATTTCAAACACCAGAGTTTTGCTATTTCTAAATTAGATCCTCAAATCTTCATATTACTAAACTAGAGCAATAATTCTATTAAGTTGTTATAAATAAGACCCTCAATGTGTAAAATTGCTTTAGATAGAACCCCTATTTTGAACAAACATGAAGAGTTGGTGGCCTGAATCGGAATATGAAGATTTAGGGGGGGTCTAAAATAGGCTTAGCAAAGATATAGGTTTTGACATAAAATAGCAACCCAATTAAACTAATCATTTAATTAATACCGATTTGACTATTTTTTAATTAACTCTTTCTGCTCAAAACTTAAAACAATCTTCCCCACTTAAAATATCTTCTTATAATTCAGATCCATAATAAATCCTACTTTTATACTTATTCGTTAATAAATACTAATTTGACTACTTAATAAGATAATAACCAATAGTTCTTTTCGGCAACCGGTATAACCGCTAAAAATGCTAAGTATTAATCTCCACAGAGAGGTCGATACGTGTCTTACACTCTGCCTAACCAAACTAATATGCAATCATGATGACATCCGACTCGACACGGCCAACTTGATTGGCCGACATATCGTGTAACTGAGTCAAAATACGGTATTACTCAGACAACCTCTCAATTGACCACTAGCAATACGACACAGACGACTTGACTGGCTGATATCTCTCGTAACCTAGTCAAAAGAAGGCACTTCTCGGCCTTGGACCTAAGGAGTTGAAAAACAACAGTTACCTTGAACCGCTCACCAGCCGACTACTCTCACATTAACTGCCCTGACAACATCATCATTACCCTAGCCCAGATAGTCTTTATGACTCATCGAACCAAGTCATCACCAAGCACCTGCAGTTATTCCCACAATAAATGACCATGTGATTGTTGGCCTTCTTGTTTGGATGATGTTTAACAAACAATTTATTTCTAATGTTATTTGTCTAGTGTTTGTGTTTTCGTATTTATTCTAGGCAAACAACGAGTTGGAGGATAGATGAAATTACGCATTCACGATCATATCAAATGGAGGTTGGCGGAATTGTGAAGTGAAGCCATACAATTCAAGTTGAAGATCCAAGTTCAAGCTTCATCCGCAAGATTACCAAGTTGAGCAATATCGAAGATCAATCAAGCTTGGGTATTTTAGTTTAGGAGTTTATATTATGTGTGTTAGTACCTTAAGCTCAATATAATATACACACACACATTTATTGGTTTCCATGTATATATATAGTTATATATATACATATATGTTTTGGTTTGATAGTTTTCAAGTTTTACTATGAAACAATTGAATACAATTGGAAAACATATTCCATGTATTATACGTGTATTTTGATAAAATACTATATTCATTGTTTATAGACATCATAACAATAGTTTATATCTTTTATTAAGTCTGTAAAATCATTTTGTATTGTTTTAAAACATGGTTTAGCCAAAATGTCAAAATTCATATGTTTACATTTCAATGTTTTGGACCTCCTTACAAAATATTGATATTTTACATTTGGGAAGTCATTTTTGTAGCATGTATATTATCATGTCTACAATCATTCCCCAAAGTTTTACATTTTTTGAAATTTATTTGATATTTTTAAAAAGAGTTTTAAGATCAGAAAATCAACTTTCAAAACTATCATTTCATATATCAGTTTGCGGTCGACCGCCACGGTCGACCGTGCCTATGTCTTTTGCTGAGTGGGCTGCAGAAACTTTCACGGTCGACCGTCACGGTCGATTGTCAGCTCAAAAATTCACACGGTCGACCGCCACGATCGACCGCGTAAGTCTTTGGAAGTTTTCTGGGTTTCTTAGCTGGCTCGCGGTCGACCGCGAGTTTTCCACGGTCGACCGCCGTTCACCTCAACGGCTCTTTTTGTACAGATTCGTATTCCTGATTTTTTAGGATTTTTGTTGTTTTGTTTGGGGTGTTGGCTGTTGGTTTCTCTTCCTATAAAAACCCCTCAACCCCTCTTCTATCAATAGAGAATTGGAGAAAGCTTTAAACAAGTTTAAGAGGGTTTTATAGTTTGTTTAGTTTGTTTTTGGGGTTTGCTTTTACAAAGAGAAGTGTTTGTTGGAAAAAATTGCAAGGAAGAGAATAAAAGAAACTTGAATTGAATTCCTTTAATTCCGATTACAACTTGATTACAAAAGAGAAGAGAACAAATTTGATTCTCTCCTTTGTTTAAAATTGGGTTCTTCTCGGTAGCGATGGAATGCCTCCTTCGATTGCTCGCGTCGAATTTGCTCTCCGTTGACGATCTGACCGTCTCTTATCTCGTGGAAACGATGAACTTCTGTGGGAAGTTTTTATACGTAACTCTTTAATGAGTTTAAGAACTCTGAACAAGTTAGAACTCTGTAGATAGAGTTGTTGGAACCGAAAATTCGGTTAATGATCAAGCTGTTGTTCTGTTGTTGAAGAATCCTTTCAGATTTGATCTTCTGAGATTGATTCAAAAATCCTATCTCCAAGGATTTCACTGCTGCTGTTGAATCACCGAACCTGAGTGGTTGAGATCTTGAATCGCCTCCAAACCCGTGCGGTTTAGATACTGAGAATCCAATCTGCCAAAATCCAACCCTTTGCTTCGTTGGGTTTGTTGAGTTTTTATAGGAAGATTAGGGGTGTAACTGCCCCCTAAATCCGCTCCTACGTGGGCGTGATTTCCTCAGATCATGGGGAATCAGTTCTGAAACCGTTCGACTCGTGTTTGAACAAGTCAAACGCCCAATCTGGCGTTCAGAACCCAACTTCGTGTCTTAGGATTGAGACGTGAGGTTGGGTGTTAGCTGAACATTGATGAACGCGAGGGTCGCTCGCGTTTTGGCTTGTTGCCTGCTTGGTGACGCGGGGGTCGGTGTGGGTTGAACCCCTACGAACGCGAGGGTCGCTCACGTTTGATTTGTGACTTGGAAATGCGGGGGTCGCCTGCACTTCCATAATTGTGACGCGGGGATGACTTCCGCGTTTTAGAAGAAGTTTGTTGACTTGTGACTTCTTCTGTAAGGCGTTGCAAAGACCATTGTTCTGTAATCCTCGCTTTAGCTGTTGTGGAGTGTGAAAGTCGTCAGATTGTAACCTTCACTGTAGATTATGAAGCCTGCTGAATAGAGTTTCCATCAGTTGTCGGAAGTGTCGTCGAATTGTAACCCTTCTCGATCTATGTGAAAAGTCCTCCATTTGCAATTTTCGTTTATCGACCCGAAAACTATTTGATTATAGCTTCCGTTGTAGGAACTTTGACGGGAATCAACATCCATAGTGTCTTTTAGACGAATATTTGCCCACAGCTCTCTACCAAGCAACTCACCAACTAAGTCCAACCTTTTATTTCTGAAATCATCCCACTGCTCATCAGCATCTCTAATAGTTGCTAATATAATATTGGTCATGTTGTTGTCGCAACCATCAAGATCAATCATCTCAGAAATGAGGTAGTGTTTGCGGTGATTGTGGAGTTGCGGATGCAGTGATTTGAAAGTCATTTAATTGTAACTTCCATTGTCGGGGCTTGTTTTAATTAGCTATCCATTGTGATTTTTAGACAGCCTACAGAACCCCCTCCAAAGTTTTTGAAAGTTCGCGGTTGACTGGGACGAATTTTCGGAATACTTTAGACCCCAAAATCTTGTGAATTGATTGCTCACTTCGTCTGATCGAGCCAGATGATTTCAATGTTGTTGACTGTAATCTATCTGTGCTTCTCCAATAGACTCCCCTGCGGAGTCGCCTATTTCTCCCCGGCTTTGGTCGCCTTGATGATCGCTGCTAGCTCTTCTTTTAAAAAGCTGCAATTATAATGGTCCAATGCATAAACAGCTTATGCATTTGAGAATTGGAACGCGTGGATGAGCCCAGCGTTTTGGAATTTCAACCGACCCGAACGCGAAGGTCGGTTTGGGCGGGATTCTGACCTCGAATCTTGTTTGTTATGATTTGACAGGCTGTCACAGCCGTCTATAAATAGACCGCTAAGGGTCAAATCAGAGTCATTCGGCTCTTCTTGAAATTCTAACGAAAGAGAAGAACTTCGTTCGATCTCCAGCGAGAACTGTTCATCTCCTCTGACGAGATCCCATGGCACCCAAGAAGCCCGTCGCTCCTCGTTCTTCTCAATCTGATGCCGCTACGGCTCAAGGATCGGCACCGTCAGCGTCGGCCGGCGGCGCTGCCGCTCAGGCGAACGTGCCGCCTCAGCTTCCTTTGATCGGTGGTAAGCATGGCCTTCGTGGTCGTTGAACTTGCTTCGGCAAGTTTTGATCTTTGGATCCAACGAGGAAACTCGTTTCAAATAACGCGGGGCTCGACTCCGTCGTTTGGTATTTTTGACGAGGGGTTCGACCTCCGCGTCTCGGCTTCTTGACGCGAGGGTTGACCTACGCGTCTGAACTTTCTGACGCGAGGTTCGACCTTCACGTCTGAGCTTGTCTGACGCGGGTGTCGACCTTCGCGTCTGAGCTTGTCTGACGTGGGTGTCGACCTTCGCGTCTGAGCTTTCTGACACGAGGTTCGACCTTCGCGTCTGAGCTTGTCTGACGCGGGTGTCGACCTTCGCGTCTGAGCTTGTCTGACGCGGGTGTCGACCTTCGCGTCTGAGCTTTGCTTTTGACTTAACTGATTTTTTCTTCGTTTTGCAGTGCGTCATACCAGTGAACCACTTCTTTTTCGTCACCATTTCGGACATGTAGGTGGCGTGGACATGAATATGACATTCAACTCGCGCCAAGAACTCCCAGTCTTCCGATACAAGGATAAGAGTCGCGCGGAATTGGTCACACAAGCTTCTCCCGAAACTCTTAGGATATTGATTACGGACGCTAAGTTTGAGCACATGAACCGTAAGCCAATAGTCAAACCTGGATTCCTCTTCGGGGACTTTGTTGACTTTGATGCCGACACCGCTTATGACGGGAACTATAAGTGGCTGCGGAAAGTTGGAGACCGCAACCTTTTCTTGCCCAACATGGAGAGAATGTTCCCCATATCTTATTTCCAGTGTGCATCCGTCCCGAGGCACATGGATTGGCCCTTGGTTAAGGATCAAGACGGAGTTGCTCTTGGAACTTTGACTTTCCACGGGGTCCGCTCGGCAGGTTATGGCCGGCAGGTGACTGCTTTACGACCAGGTTTATTTGTTAAGGAGTATCCCCTTGGCGAAGTGGCTAGTCCCGCGAGGACTTTTGTTAAGAGGTTTGTGGAGAAGAGAGGGGAGTTTCCCGCGCAAGGATTCAGAACTCCTGGCTGGGTTCATTCTCCAGTGACAGGGTGGTGGACCCGGATGACCAAGTTCGTTTTGGACGAATTGGATGCGCCCCTCTCCCAGGCTGGTTTGAAAGTCCCTGTGCGGGCCACCAAGTTTGGAATTGTCCAGAGCCACTTTCACTTCTTCTCTATACTGGAGAAGTATAACCCTGATACTTGCACTTTCTTCACTCCTGTGGGGGAGTTAGGCTTCGCTCTTCACGAGATGCACGAAGTCTCGGGTCTTCTTCTTGGAGATTTGCCGTATGAAGAATTTATTCCAGGATCGGCGGAACTCCAACTTTTAAAGAAGGCCAGCCCCGAAATTTATGCCACTTTATGGGAAGTCATGTGTCACTTCCACATCTGTATGCAGCTGACGGGGGCCCGCGGAAGCGGCATTAAACAAGTGTCTTGGGCGGAATATTTATTCCAGAACTTGACCAGTAAGGGGGGCTTAGTGTCCCGATTATCGGCCAGCACTTTGGAAGAAGTCCGAGCCCGGATTGACGATGCTACCTCTCCCTACACAAATGAGGCCAAGGAAGATGTTTTCCCGGCCCATACGGAATTCGAGAGTTTCCATTACCAAGCTCTGCTCCCTATCTCTGATACGACGCTTTTGGCTGGGTATTTGATGCTGTGGCTCAAGCGGTGCGTCGTCCCTACCAGGCCGATCGACGCTCTTGCTGTTGAGGTGATCTACCCCGCTGTTCTTTTAGCCCACGGGAAGCCTATGAGCCTCCTCAGTGCTATGGTGGGTTGTTTGCAATTTGGATTGCGGGAGCTGACCTCGGACTTCGTTGACACTACAGAGGTGGAGTCCGAGGGTCGCAAGGCTTTCAAGACTCCTAATCCTAGGGTGCCAATGCCATATACCTATTTGATGGCTTGGTACGTGCTCCACTGTCCTTCATTGATGAGTGCAGCCTCTGCCCCAGAAGATTCATTCATCCCATTCGTGCAAAGACTAGAGTCTGCGAAGTGGGAAGGGGGGTATATGGTTAGGATTCGCCAAATCTTGGCGCGAGATACCCACTTCCATATCTACCGCTGTTTCCCTGATTTCGAGGGCGGTATTTATGGCGCAGAATATCAGGACGTAGCCGGTCCTAATGGATTCACTCAGCTAAGTGGATGTGTTTTCTATTGGCTTCTCTCCATCCGGCCAGGCTACTTAGTCTTCCGGCAAGGTGTCAACTGTTTTGTCGAGCCCTACCAACCTTATAGGTTTGCTCGCCAATTTGGTTACGATCAGTTGTACGTCGGTAACCCTCGTCCTCAACTATCGGTTGTGGGCAACTTGTATGAAGGAGCTAGGGCCTGGTATTATTCTGTAGCAGGTTGTACCAAGGCCATCTTCAGGCTTCCTCACAAGACTGCCAACTCCTACACCTCCATAAGCTTCTGTAATTGGTATTACGCCGCTTCTCAGACTCCCAATTACAACATAAATTCATCGTGCCTGAAAGACATTAGGCACATGTATTCTTTAAGGAGGGGGTCAAAGACATCCCGTTTGAGAGGGATTGATGAGTTCTTAGCCGTTGAGAACCAGCCTGTTGGGCAGGAAGAGGAACAAACAGCTGAGCCTGCTCCAGGAGAAGAACAACGTGTGGCTGAGCCTCCCACTACGAGAGCGACGGGGAAAAGAAAACTTTCTGCAGAAGAAGCCGGCAAGTATGATAAGCAAACCCGTCGGAAACTGCTGGTTGATTCTCCTCCCAAAGGCCAACCAAAACCCAAGTTGATGGCTGAAGCCATCCGGGCTGCTGTAGATGAAGGGCAACAGGAGTCGTCTGTAGCAGGCCTACCGCATAGAACCGGGCTTCGCTCTCAGGGGCCAGCCCTTTCAGGCGGTGCTTCTTCTTATCATCCTCCTGAGGACGAAGAGGATGAGTTAATGGCTGCAGATGCAGAATCCGCTCCAGTGATGGACTTTCCTAAGTCTCCGGCATTAGAACCAAGGGGTCTTGAAGAGAATCCATCTCCTTCCCCTTCAGCCTTAATACTGCCGACTGAGGGTTTAAGTCCCAGTTCTACAACGGGACGTATGACCAAACCAGCTGCTGGCACGAGTCTTCCTGAACCTTCAGCTACTCACGATGATGAGGAACGAGTTGATTATGAAGGCTCTTCGATCGGTGGTGAAGCTGACGAAGATAAAGATGATGAGGGTGCTGAAGTTGGCAACGTGCTAGGGGAGGATGTAGAAGATAAGGATCGTAATTCAATGGATGATGTAACCATTTTTGACGATGCTCCCAAGGTTCCGTCCGATAAGGCATCTGGTTATACTCCTTTTTATCTCACCGGTAAGCTAAGTTTGTTTCGACTTATCCCGCACGCTTTTTTCGCGTTCCGACCGTTTTTTCGTGCAGGTTCGCCAACCCCCAAGACTACTTCAACTGCTCCTTTAGAGCAAGAACCTGCGCCAGCGTCGGCCCCTCTACAAGAGCAACATACACTTGGCTCACCCACAGCAACTGCTCCGCCTGCAGCGTTACCTGAAACTACTGCTGTAACTTCTCTTCCGGAACAGTCGGTTGTGCAGGTGTCGGCTCCTTTGCAGGAGCAAACCTTACATGACTCTTTTGTGGTAGCTACTTCATCGAAAGCGGTAATGAAGATCTCACTCACCCCAACAGAGGCTGGGCCAAGATCATCTCAAGCGAAGGCTCTGATGACTTTGACCTCAAGTCCTTCGCAACTGAATATTTCAATTGCTTCTGCTGCTTCGGCACCTGGAACGCCTGCTAGTCATCTTCTTAACGCACCAATCTCTACTGCTGAAGGGGTATCTTTGGGTGCAGTTTGCAGACTCGCTAATGCACCTAAATTCCTTCAAATATCTTTGGTGTATCTAAACACTCTTGCGAAGACGGTGGTTGAGTCCCTGATGAATGGTCAAGGGACTTTGAATTCCTTTCGACCTCTTCTGGAAGCAGGCTTAAACGGGGTCAGGAGTGTGGGCGAAATCCAATGGTTCGAGCGCTGCTCAGAAATTATCCTCCGTTTGGAGGAGAAATTACAACGCTTCGAGACCATGGGTCATAGTGACCTCCAGCCGCAAATTGTGTCAACTCTGGCTAATCTTCAAGTTGCCGAAGTGATACAACGGGAATCACTGGAGCGGGACTTAGCTGAAAAAGAGCGCCAGGTTGCGGAGCTTCGTGAGCGTAACGTTCAGAAGCGAGAAGAACTAGAACGCTCGACTACTTCTCTGAATTCGCTCCGTGATAGACTTGTTGAAGCCGAGGCTGAAGTCTTACGCTTAAAGGCTGAAGTTTCTCGCGAAGAAAATGTTGTCAATATCCTCAGTACCCAGGATGCAAACGGTGTTTTGGAATATCATTCGCAGGCCCAAGCCCTAGAACAGGCCAGGGATAAGGTGGCAGTCATCATCGTACCAAGTGCGGATGAACTCTGGGCCAAGGCTGAAGCTATGGTGCGAGCTTCTCACGAGGAGGAATTAGCTGAACTCAAGACTCAACTCCTCTCTTTTGACTTGATGCATGAGTGAATTTAGTCCTCTTTTTTTTTTCTTTTTATAAGAACAAGTTTTGTCTTGTATCACTTTCTTTTGGCTTTTGAATAAAAAGTGATATTGATCCTCTAGTGTTCTTTGCATTTATTATGTTTTGATTTTAGACAACAAATTACAAAGAATACTCAGAAATTTTCTATCGTAAGATAACTCTAGAAAATTTTCAACTGTTAGGGATAAATACTTGATTATTCTCCCAGAATCGAGTTGCAAAGCAGAATCCTTCCTGCGTTATTTTGGTGTTAAACACTGAAAGAAGTCCATAAGTGCCAGAAATATAGTTCTGACTTGGTAAGGGGAATATTGCGATCAGGGCAATTTTGAGGGCTTATCGCTCTATTGAAGAGAGTCGATAAGTTGATTTTACGATCTGGGCAATTTTGAGGACTTATCGCTCTATTGGGAAGAGTCGATAAGTTGATTTTGTCAGAGGTGTGGTTTTAACGTGACCGGAGAGAAATTGCGATCGGGGCAATTTTTGAGGACTTATCGCTCTATTGGGGAGAGTCGATAAGTTGATTTTGTCAGAGGTGTGGTTTTAACGTGACAGGAGAGAAATTGCGATCGGGGCAATTTTTGAGGACTTATCGCTCTATTGGGGAGAGTCGATAAGTTGATTTTTTGTCAGAGGTGTGGTTTTAACGTGACGTCTGTGGGGATAAA
>BQKN01065333.1:5503-44096 GCA_022839385.1 Asparagus kiusianus
ACACACACAAGTTTTGGTTTATGGACTTAATAATCATTGTATACATATTTTATTAAGTCTATAAAATTATTTTATAGGGTTTCAAAATATTGTTTATGTCAAAATATCAAATTTTATGTATATCACATTTTCATGTTTTGGACACACTTGCAAAATACATGAGTTTTCATAAATGAGAAATTCAATTTGAGAAATTATTTTTCTAACATATTCAATTTTATGTTTATAAATGTTTTCTAAAGTTTTATCAATTTTGGAATTAATTTGTGATGATTATTTGAATTTATAGCTCATGTTCGTGCACATGTTCGTGCATGTTTGTGCAAAACAGATACGTTTTCACAATTGGTAAATGCGATTTGAAAAATTTCTTCGTTTACATGTTTATATTCATATATACAAACATTTCCCCTAGATTTACTAATTTTTGAGTTGTTTTGTTATTTTCAATTGAATTTACAAAATCAAGTTTTCAGTTGTTTTTTCAGAAACTATATATTTATGTTCAAACAGTTATTTCTATCAACTGGGAAAATATATTTCAGAAACTATATATTTTGTAGTTTTACTTCTCATGGTCGACTGCCACGATCGACCACTGAAGTTACCGTTACGTAGTAATGGTAACTTGCTGATTTTTGTTTTTTAGTGGGTTTTTGGTTTGTTTTCTTCTACCCTATGTATACCCCTTTGCCATAACAATTTTCTACCACCAAGGGATGTTTTAAATAAGTTTTTACAAGAGTTTAAGTTTTGTTTAAGTGTGGGTTAAAAGTTTAAGTTTGTGAAGATTGTTTCATAAGAAGAGGAGATCATCTTTGGTTTGAGCTTTTCACTTCACATCTTCATCTCTCTTGTTCTAGAGAAGTTTTCTCAACTCAATTATCTAGCTTGTTTATATTTACATTGTCATATTTATATTTGCTAGACTTTAATTGAGTTTGATTTTATTTCTCTTTATTTACACACACAACCATTCAGCTTATTATATTTGCATACATTGTATAATTGGGTTGTGGGATTGTGTGACTTAGAGAGTGAGTCTACGTTGAGTTCTCATCTATTGTAGAGAACAAATTATTTATTATATTATAAGATTGTAAAGTTTTCGGTTAGCTAGGAAACCGAGTGTGTAGTGGAGATCTCCTCGAGGTGAGGAGCGGAGACGTAGGTCGTGGGGACCGAACTCCGTGAATGAAATTGTGAGGTGTAAACATTATTCGGGTGAGTGTAAAAAATCTGATTGTGATAATAGATTTCTCCCCGGGAGTGGGGAGCGGAGACGTATAACGGAAGGTCTGAACTCCGTGATCATATCATTTGTTTATGATTGCATTGGCACACCTTTCTTATGCTAATATCTTATATCGCCTTTGTATATTGATTGTTGTTTATATTACCCATTATCTAGTTTAGATTATTTACCTTTGTGTTCATTGTATATCCTTGTATATTTTTCATAGTATATATCATTGCTAGGATATTACTCTTTATTCATATTGATTATTCTTTCTTGTAACATATTGTATATCTCTCTTGCAAGATTAATTTGTTAATTAGTTTTAATTGGCACAAAATCAGATTAGATTAGCATAACACCCTAATCACCCCCCCCAGGGTCTAACAATTGGTATCAGAGCTTGGTGCTCTTTGATTTAAGGTCTAATCGTCTTGAGTTAAAGATTCAAGTTATCTTTTTGTGCTAATCTAATTTTTTATTTTTGTATATTGCTTGCATATATACATTATGGATATGAACGATGCATCTAGTTTAGGTTATGCCATTAATACTGCTCCTTGTTTAGATAATTTCTCCTATGCCCAATGGTGTTTTAGATTTAAGCTATTTGTTAGATCTAAACATTTTGATTTATGGGAAATTATAGATGCTTATATTGTACCCACTTTGAAGAAATCCAAGTGGTGTAAAAATGATAAAAGATTATTTACTATGAACAAGATTTTGTTAGAATATTTGCTTAATGCACTTGATTCTTCTATTTCTAACAAGTTTGTTCATTTTTATAGTGCTTACAGCTTATGGAAACTTATTGAAGCACATTAAGGGGACTTGGAGGCGATCCGACAAGCTTCAGAGGATCCCGCTTCAAGTTCAAAAGGAGCTTCATGCACACGAGCACTAGGCGATAGCCCTAGTAAGGTTTGTGAGTTCGAATCTATTAATGATTTACCTAATGATGAACTTGCTTGTGCTAGTAAAAATTTATTGCATGCCTTTAACAAATTGCATAAAGATTTTATTTATTTACAAGGCAAGCATGATAATTTAAAATCTAATCATGAGAAGCTAGCTTCCAAATTTGATGTCATTACAAAAGAAAATATTATGCTTAAAGAAAACAATGACTTATTAAATTTGGAAAATAAAAATTTGATCTCATCAATTGCTAGCCTATCTCATGCTATGATTGATGCCATGTTAGAAGTAGAGAATATAAAAAATAATACAGCTTCTTTTATAAATGAATATTTATGTTCTACTTCTAATGTTAATGCACATATGTCTAATGATGAGTTGAATATTGTTAAAAATTGCATTTTATCTTTAGATTCAACTCTTAAAATATGCATTGTTAATAATAAGAAACTTATGGACTTATGTGCAAAGTCTCGTGTTAATTCTTTCAAATCCAACACTCACTATGCACATATTTATAGCAAAATTTATAAATGTTCAATTTGCGGTCGTAAAGGCCGCATTGCTAAATTTTTCTATGATGCACACAAATCTTCTAAGACTAATGCTTCTTGTGCATCTCATAAGGCTTCTTCATCACATGCACATGTACATGCACAAACTCATCATGCTCATTATAAGCATGCTAGTGTGTTTAAATGTGATATATGTGGTCGTTTTGGTCATTTGGCCGAACATTGTTTTGATTTAAAAAGAAAATCAATTTTGCCAAATGTTTCTAGTAGACCACATGTTTTTAAATATGATATTTATGGTAGGTTTGGACATCTTGCAAAATTTTATTATGATATGCAAAAAGCTTCTAAGTTGTAATATGTTCCAAATAGACCATTGTTTAATGATGTTTCTCATTTACGAAATAATTTAAAAAAAATCTTTATTTGCAAATGATTCCCGTGCATGCCCACTTGGTCAACACAAATCATTTAACCCTCTTCATTATACCTATTGCAATCGGAAAGGTCATGTGTATAATTTTTATCTTGACCATGCTAGTGCACCATATGCGCCCAAACGGGTTCATAACCCTAGGGCTTTGAGCTTAAATGATAGGGGTCATGTCCTTAAATCTTTTGGTACCAAGAATTCTTAGATACCAAAACAAATATGATTTTTAAACCAAGAACTTTAGTGATTTTTATTTTTCTTTGTCTTGGTTTTGAAAATTATGCTTTGAAATCTTTGAATATGAAAATTATTTTTCTTTGATTAATTATTTTGTTTTCATGACTATTAGTTTCGATTTTAAATGAGAGGCTCGTAGTTACATACCCTCCGAGTTTATCGGGTGTTTATTCATAAATTTTGTTTACCGGGTGCTAAAATGTTCATATGGGTTGATACTAGCTCAAGAGCTAGATATAATTGCCTCTCTTGATTTTTAAAAATAAATGATGGTTTGGTTTTATGTGATTGTGGTTAATTTATGATTTCATTTGGTTGATTTGTTTTCATTCGAAAAGTCTTTTTGCATGATACTCATGTTTTCTCTCTTTTGATTTCATAAATCTATTTTTATACATAATTTTTATGTTAGTATAATGAGACACTATTTTTAATGACAAATCAATATGTGTCATCATTGTATTCTTGTATGTGAGTAATATTTAGCATTTTTTTTCATTTATGTTTGCTCACATGTTTTTGCCTTAACATTCATTTCATGTATCCTATGAGGCATTTTGATAGGGGGAGAAATTCCTATATTTGTTTTATACTCACCCATGCATATTGATAGGGGGGCTTTCGCTCTCTTCATTCCTTGTTTTCCCCTTTTTGATGTTGTCAAATAGGGAGAAATATTACACTATAAGAAATCTGCTATTTAACGACCAAAATTAGTGAAGGGACTAGTTGCCCGTCATTAATGTGCATTTAATATCGAGTGATTACAAATAATAGAGAAATATTGTGATATGGGATAACGGTTTTCTAATCCCTTCGTTGATTTGATCCTACTACCGTCGTTATTGGGTCTCCTTAAAAATGAAGGGGTCAATTATCTTCATTGATGAGACTCCTAATCATAATTGGACTGAAATTATCCTATTTCTATTAACAAATCCCATAACCAAACCCGAAGCCACAACTAAAACCCGAAACCGAATTTTACAAACCCACAAATCCTAATCATCCTCTAACCGCAAAAATAACGATTTAAACCCTAGTTAAAAAAATCCCCCTCCTTATCATCGCCGCCTCCATATCTTGTCGTCCGCTCCCCCACATCGCTGTTGAGATCTCTTGCAGCAGAAAAATATGCAGTGTATGACTAGCCAAGTGCTCTGCATGCAAGCCTTTCGTGACGGCTTCACCTCTCAGCGAGGTTGCGTTGACTGAAAATATGGTGACGTTGCGTTGCTCGAGGGCTTCGCCTTTGATCGAGGAATCTATCTTCGATCGGGAGCGAAGGAATCAGTCCCCAATCCTCTCTCCGATGCTTCTCCTCAGATTCGGTATCTTTTATAATTCTTCGATCTTTCTTTTATTTAGGGTTTGAAGTGGTAGATTCTTGTCTATAGCTGAGGCTGTTCTTTGATCTACTTGGTTTGAAGTGGTAGATTACTGTCTTTGTTATCATGGTGATTTTGAGGAACTATGAGGATGTTAAGTTAGGAATCGAAATGACTAGCTAGCTCATCATGTGTTTGATGTAATGCCTGGCACATGTTTTATGTTAATGCATTTCTTTGTTCAGCTTGTGGGGAATCTTTACTCTTGAACGGGATGCTTGAGAGGATGAGAGGAAGAAAAATATGCTTTTTGGGGTTCATAGTTTGTTTTTAGTGTGAATTTTTCCAATAGAGCATTCCCACTGTCACTCCACCCCTAAAAATCTATCCATGAAGCATACTTTACTCCTAATAAAACCTGTGCAACAACCCACAGTCTCCAAACAGCCCACAATCTCATTTGTTCAAGATAATTCTATTGGGTTGATTTGGTCATATTTGACCGGGTCAAATTAACGAAACTCACCTAGGTATTTGAGATGTGAAGTATTAATTGCAGAGATCAACTTCCACCTTAAGTAAGTCCAGGCCTTCCACTGATGCCCAAGGATAAAAGTCCAGGTCTTCCACCTTAAGTAAGTCCAGGTCTTCCACTGATGGTTATTTATTTTCCACATTTGCATTACGGTTGAATATTCCAAAATCTTCAATTCTTGAAAGCGAGGCTACTGCTGACAATTCTTTGATGGTGCTAAACTTTTAATCAACTAAAACTTTAGCTGAGACTCGTGTATGAAGACCGAAAGACCTTAAAACTATAAATAGATAGTAAGAATTCGATCATGTATCATTCATATCACATTTGCAGAATCCATTCCAATGTCACCACAGTTTGTTTTTTCAGTGTTCACAGCTCTAGTCCTCCTCTCTTGCCCTAAAGCTTCCACATCCACCCCCACCTTCCATCCAAAACATGACAATGTCACTGATCGACAATCACTTCTCTCCTTCAAATCCATGCTATCCGGTGATCCTAGAGGATCACTGGCCTCGTGGAACGACTCTGTTCATTTCTGCCAATGGCAAGGCATCACTTGCGGTGGATCCCGACATCCTCAGAGGGTTGTATCCTTGTACTTGAGCTCTCTTAATCTGGTTGGAGTTATTTCGATGGCCATAGCAGACCTCACATTTCTCAGAAGTATTGATCTCTCGAACAATCAAATCAGCGGATCCATCCCACAGGAGATTGGTCGCCTCTCCAGGTTGACATATCTTAACTTGAGTTTGAATTCTCTTGAAGGAAGTCTTCCTGCTTCACTCTAACATGTTGAAATTAGAGGTACTAGATCTGTTGAATAACAAGCTCCGAGGTGAAATTCCAACCAGCCTCGACAACTGCTCTAGTCTTTGATTCCTAAATTTACAGGACAACGGTCTGGCAGGGCATATACCACCTTCATTAATAAGACTTCCCATGCTTTCTGAACTATCTATGGCCGGAAACAAATTATATGGCAGCATCCCACATGCCATTGGAAACCTTACTTCTCTAACTCAACTCTTCCTAAACAATAACAGCCTTAGTGGCAGCATCCCATCTAGCATAGCTAACCTCACCTCTCTAACTGTACTTTACTTGTACAATAACTCACTCACTGGCAGCATCCCACCGAGCATAGGGAATCTCTTTTCTCTTACTGACCTTGCACTTGATAATAACCAATCCTCTTGCAGCAGGCAAAATATGCCGTGTATGACTAGCCAAGTGCTCCGCATGCAAGCCTTTCGTGACGACTTCGCCTCTCAGCGAGGTTGCGTTGACTGAAAATATGGCGAGGTTACGTTGCTCGAGGGCTTCGCCTCTGAGCGAGGAATCTATCTTCGATCAGGAGCGAAGGGATCAGTCCCCAATCCTCTCTCCGATGCTTCTCCTCAGATTCGGTATCTTTTTATAATTCTTCGATCTTTCTTTTATTTAGGGTTTCCACTTAAGGTCAAGATTTGAGTGTTTTTTGAAGTGGCTGGAACTTGGAAGCCTCCATTTGACATTTGATTTTTTTTCTTTAAAGCTTGTCAATGCATCATCAAATCATTGATGGCGACTTTTAATCTTGTTTCCTCAACTTTCTTTATGAAAAGCAGATTAGTTTTCGACATTTTCAATCGTATGCAATTTGTGGTTTTTTTCGCGCTCTTTTTGTTCTATATCAAGAATTATATGCATGGAAAAGTGTATTTGTATCTGGCTATCAACTGTGATATCTTGCACCTGATAACAATCGGGTCATAGGTTCTTGTATATAATCTGTAGTCTTCTGTTTTTTTAAGTAATTGATTACCCATTTGAGTTAGGATTCTAAATGGAACTGAAAGTCTTGGTTCTTGTTTCCCTTTCTAATCTTTTGTTTTGTGGCCCAATCTATAATAACCTTATTTTTCACACTTCTAATGTAACTCCTATCTTCACTGTTTCTTTCTGGCTCAGATAATTTTTATGTTCCGTTTCTGTCTCCCTTCGCTGAGGAATTCAACTGGATTACCCAGTCATTTAATTGTAAAATTTATAAAACATTACAGATTTCTTTTCTTTTTGAACAGATTATTGACAGGGTCCATATTGGCACACGAGATGATGCATGCTTGGCTGTGGCTTAAAGGTACTTTATCAAATAAATTCACATCATTTGGTGCATAAAAGCTCAGATAGTATAATACAGATAACTTGTCACTCACACTGATAGGTGTTAACTAGCAATTAAATTCCATATAGCAGTTCAATAACCGACAGAAATAACTTGCAAAAATTGCAGAGAGACTTAGTCAGAGAGGTTTTTTTGGAACTATTGGGGTTAAAAAAAATTGAGGCATGGTAGTTGCAATTACCTAGTTGCATGACTAGGTAATCATTTTTTGTAAAATCTCTTATATACTTTTATGATTGACTACTTGCACTAAAAAATATGAATTTTACTTAATAAGATAATATTTGCTTAATTGATATATCTTAATGATGTGATTTTTTTTTAAATTTTCAGGTTATCCATGCAAGATTAGGAGAGGTGGGGAAGCTCGAGTCTTCTTTTGACGATGATTAGAGAAGAAAGAATGTGTCTTCCCCAAACTTTTATTTTAATTTGTTATAGATAGTTTCATGTATTTTTCTTTGGAACAATTAGGATATTAACTCTTGTTATTAGTATTGAATATTTGAGGATGGTGGAATTTTATTTATTGATGTTATTAATGAATGGAATTTTTATTTTTCCTTTTATTCATTATTGGGCATTTTTAATATATTTGTGTTGTGAATCTTAGTGTCAGGTTGAGAATAATATGATAGTTGCTTATGAATGGAAAAATTATTATTAATATATATTAGAAATTTGTAGTCTACAATGACGGTTTTATAAACCGTATTTTGTTCATCAACAAAGGGAAAGCACCGTCGTTAATGGGTTACTAATTACCCATTATGAGGACTTTTACGACGGTATCCAACCGTCATTAATTAGTCTTTAACGATGGGAAAATATCCCCGTAACTAATGGTAACGACGGAAAAATATCCCCGTAACTAATGGTAACGACGGGAAAATATCCCGTCACTGATGGTAACGACGGGAAAATATCCCCGTCACTGATAGTAATGACGGTGATAATTACCGTCGTAAATATTAATGACGGTAATATGTTTTGTCGTTATAGACTCTATAACGACGGGTAGTATATCCCTTCGTGACCCTTTAGCGAAGAGGGCTTCAACGACGGGTGACGAAGGGATTTTCCCCCATCGTTAGCATATAATAACAAAGGTTTTTAGCTCTTTAACGAAGGGAAATCCCTTCGTTAAAGATGTAATTTCTTGTAGTGTTATGAGTATATTCTTTTTTGTTTATATGCATGAAAATTATAATATTGTATATTCATTTACTTTCATGCATATACTCTTTTCGTAAATTGTTTGTCATCATCAAAAAGGGTAAGATTGTTAGCCTTCTTGTTTTGATGATGTTTAACAAATAATTTATGACTAACATTATTTGTCTAGTGTTTGTGTATTTCTATTTATTGTAGACAAATAATATGTTGGAGGATGGATGGAATCGAGCATTCACGATCATATCAAATGGAGGTTGGCGGAATTGTGGAGTGAAGCCTATGCAATTTAAATTGAAGATTCAAGTTCTAGCTTCATCCATAAGAGTACCAAGTTGAACTACATCGAAGATCAATCAAGCTTGGGTATATTTAGTTTAGGTTTTATATTATGTGTTTTAGTACTTTAAGCTCAATCATATATACACACACGTATTTGGTTTTTATATATATAGTTATATATATATATATACACACACAAGTTTTTGTTTATGGACTTAACAATCATTGTATAATATTTCATTAAGTCTATAAAATTATTTCATAAGGTTTTAAAACATTGTTTATGTTAAAATATCAAATTTCATGTATATCACATTTTCATGTTTTGGACACACTTGCAAAATACATGAGTTTTCACAAATGGGAAATTCAATTTGATAAATTCTTTTTCTATCATGTTTAATTTCATGTTTATAAATGTTTCCCAAATTTTTATCAATTTTGGAATTAATTTGTTATGATTATTTGAATTTACAAAATCAAGTTTTTAATAAGCTCATGTTCGTGCACATGTTCGTGCATGTTTTTGCAAAACAGATACGTTTTCACAATTGCGAAATGTGATTTAAAAAAATTGTTTACATGTTTATATTCATATATACAAACATTTTCCCAATGTTTACTAATTTTGGAGTTTTTTTGTTATTTTCAATTGAATTTACAAAACCAAGTTTTTAGTAGTTTTTTAAGAAACTGTATATCTATGTTCAAATAGTTATTTCTCTCAACTGGGAAAATATATTTTAAAAATTCTTTCTCTAACATATTCTTATACATGTCTAAAACATTTTATCTAAATTTTATAATTTTTAGAGTTAATTTACTATTTTTAATTGATTTTACAATGTCAGATACGCAAAATTTCAGCTTCTGTCAAAATCTGGAAAAGTGCGCCACGGTCGACCGTCAGCAGTCCAGAGAGCAGTTTTATAGTTTTACTTCTCGCGGTCGACTGCCATGGTTGACCACCGAAGTTACCATTGCATAGTAACGATAACTTACTGATTTTTGTTTTTTAGTGGGTTTTTGGGGTTTTTATGGGTTGTTTTCTTCTACCCTATATTTACCCCTTTGCCATAACTATTTTCTTCCACCAAGGGATGTTTTAAATAAGTTTTTACAAGAGTTTAAATTTTGTTTAAGTATGGGTTAAAAGTTTCAAGTTTGTGAAGATTATTTCACAAGAATAGGAGATCATCTTTGGTTTGAACTTTCCACTTCACATCTCCATCTCTCTTGTTCTAGAGAAGTTTTCTCAACTCAATTATCTAGCTTGTTTATATTTACATTGTCATATTTATATTAGTTAGACTTTAATTGAGTTTGATTTTATTTCTCTTTGTTTACACACACAACCATTGAGCTTATTGTATTTGCATTCATTGTATAATTGGGTTGTGGGATTGTGTGCCTTAGAGTGTGAGTCTACATTGAGTTCTCATCTACTGTAGAGAATAAATTATTTATTATATTATGAGATTGTAAAGTTTTCAGTTAGCTAGAAAATCGAGTGTGTAGTGGAGATCTCCTCGAGGTGAGGAGTGGAGACGTAGGTCGTGGGGACCGAACTCCGTGAATAAAATTATGAGGTATAAACGTTATTCGGAAGAGCATAAAAAACCTGGTTGTGATAGTAAATTTTTCCCCGGGAGTTGGGAGCGGAGACGTAGGACGGAAGGTCCGAACTCCATGATCATATCGTTTGTTTATGATTGTATTTGTGCACCTTTCTTATGCTCATATCTTATATCATCTTTGTATATTGCTTATTGTTTTTATTGGCCACTATCTAGTTTAGATTGTTTACCTTTGTGTTCATTGTATATCCTCGTATATATCTCATAGTATATATCATTGCTAGGATATTGCTCTTTGTTCATATTGATTATTCTTGCTTGTAACATGTTGTATATCTCTCTTACAAGCATAATTTGGTAATTAGTTTCAATTGGCATAAAATCGGATTAGATTAGCATAAGACCCTAATCACCCCCCTCTAGGGTCTAACAATATGAGCTACAACGTCAATATCTAAAGGAGGTGGAGGCAAAGTGATGAAGCAATGTTTATCAAGAACATTATATGCTTTAAAAAGCTTTAACAACTCTAAAGCTATATCAAGACTCAAGAAATGTATTTCTATGTGAGAGATATTTGCTATTTTATTTTCTCTCTAGTACTTAAATGTAGGCAAGTAGTTGTAGTTTTCATTTGAAGCTATTTAGGATATCACACACACTTGCACTATTTCAAAAATCGTATTTTGGTACTTTTGTTAAAATGATGATTTTCACAAATACGATGATCTTTTTGCAAAATTCCTTTTCAAACAAGTTTGTTAAAATATTTATAAACTATTCACAAAGTTTTAAATTTTTTAGAATTTATTGGATATTTCTTAACAAGGTTCAAAGTTGAAATTTTCTATGTACATGTTTGTGAGTCGGCTCATGAATAGTATTGAGTCAACTCATAAACTGCTACGTAATTTACAATTTTGTTTCTGATGAGTCGACTCACAACATCATGAGTCGACCCATCTGGTTGAGTCGACTCATGCCTGTCATAGGTCGACTCACAAACTGTGCTGGAAAATGAGTTTTGTTTCTGATGAGTCGACTCATGATCTTATGAGTCGACCCATGGTTTATGAGTTGACTTATGACTTTTACAAGTCGACTCATAAGTTAGTTTTTAGCCTCTAACGGCTACTTATGAGTCGACTTATGAACAGTACTGAGTCGACTCATGAACAGTACTAAGTCGACTCATAATTCTGTAACGGTTATTTTTGTACAAATCCAGTAATCTGCTTTTTAGGGGATTTTGTCTGATTCTTTAGGGTTTTGGCTACTGCTTTCTTTCTCTATAAATACCCAACACCCCCAACTACTTCAAATCTAAGCTTTCATTGCAAAACTCTTGTTTTCAAGTTTATTGTTTTTAAAGAGCTTCAACTTTCATCTTGTTATTCACTGTTTCATTTTCACATCCCAAGCTTCAAGTGCAATCTCTCTTCTTGCCATAGGACTACTGTAAAAAGAGAGATCTTACATTATTTACTACTGTTGTGAGCTTGATCTTGTGGAGATCAATTGCATTGTTGTGAGATCTCATGAAGATTGTTGTGTAGAAGAAGTTCCGGCTTCCAAACCGGGTTGTGTAGTGGATTCTCCTCGAGAGTGGGGAGCGGGGACGTAGGTCAGAGGACCGAACCTCGTGAACAAATCGTGCGTCACCTGGATAACAATTTCTAACCTTATCTCCTTTACATTAGCTTTTCATTTTGTGGTGTATTGTATTGTCTTAATTTTATTGCACAACTATTCCCTTAAGACCTTAATCACCTCCCCTTTAGGGTCTAACAACAACTTATTGTGGTCTTGACTTTAGACCATTTGGAGTATTTAACCCATGAGCGTTCACTTCTTGGATCCAAGTTGTATCATTGGGCTGGATGAAATATATTTTAATTATATATGTAGGCGTCGAAAATCGCTTATAGGTCTCCACGGAAATCTCAAAACTGGGAGAAGACGATGAACGTCACTATCCGAGTCACAGAAGTTTGATCAACGTCGATAAGCGCATGAAGTGAGTCGACGGACTATGAAGCAACGGAACTGCAGAACAACGAGGAAATGAACTGATCTTGAGCTTCGTGTCACTTACAAAAAAAACGAAATGCCTTCCATATCACATACATTCCACAGAAGTTTCAATCATTGGAGCTTGTAGATCTTCTCGACGGCTTTCCGACGCATCTTGAATCGCATGATTCTGAGTTCGGACGACGAAGATACGGTGAAAACGAACGGAATGCGCAGGGCTACATCCCGGGATTCGGCGAGACACCCAGAGGTGTCTGTTTCCGGTAAAAGTTGCTGTTTTCATTGATGTTCTCTTTTTTTTGAGATCTGTTACAACTTTGAGCGTTACAATAGAGTTTAAATGAAAACAAAAGATTACAACTTAAACGAAAATAAACACGAGAGCCCGGTTTGGTACGGTCTCGCTTGCGTGGGTTGTTGGCCTGTGACGGAGACGTCGATGTCCGTGGACCGCCGACTCTTCAAGATCCTTGCCGGTACAATTCGGCAGAGTTTCGTCTATCCGCGTAGGATATAGAAACAGAACCTCGTCGATCCGCGCAAGATCTAGAGGTTATAAGCGTATATCTCGGCTAAAACGAGATAATAGCTCTTCTTAGTGTCACCGCTAAGGAGCAACACTAAGGATCAGAGAGGGGGGTGAATGAACCTTGATGAAGAACTCTGACTCCTCAATCCAGCAGGGCTTCGCCGCTTCCAAACTCCGGAATTTCAGATCTCGAGGATAATCCCAAGACCGGAAATTCTTCTCCCAAAGCTAAATCAGAGCCAAATCAAGAGCCCTTGTAAATGGAGGGCTAAGGGGGCTATTTATAGCCATAAGAGAGCACCTAGGGGCCATATGGACACCCCAAGAGGAGAGACACCCCCCTAGGGGTGTCCTGGCCAAGGCCGGGACACCCCCCATGGGGTGTCTCGGCCAAGGCCGGGACACCCCATGTGGGGTGTCTCGAGCCAGCCGAGACTTGTTTGGGTGTTCCCGGTTCAGCCCCGGGGTCGTGCCGTTGTCCCGCTGTTGACTCGCCGTTGACTTTTTGTCCGAACTCGGATTTGAGTGATTTCGGATGCGTTGGAATCGTGACGGCGAGCTCTGTAGGCCCCGATGGTTGGATTATCTGTGGGGTGATCGGGGCACAGCGGGCGTTGGTCCGATTGCGGTGATGGCGGGGTTTTCGGTCAACCCGTATCCTCGTGATTCTGACATTTTGTCGGCTCACATAATCCGTCGGTTTGCTTCAGTCGCTCACCGGCGTCATTTGAGCTCTTGTGAACTGGGTAGCGTCGTTCGATCGTCGATCGTTAACACCGAGCTGTGTTCCGGGACCTATCGGCAATTTTCGATGCCTACAGTGTCTCGGCCAACCTGAGACACCCAAAGGTGTCTCAGCTTGGCCGAGACACTTTAAGGTGTCACGGATTGGCCGAGACACCCATTGGTGTCTCGGATTGGCTGAGACACCCATGAGTGTCTCGGCCAAGTCGAGACACCCAAAGGTATCTTAGAACTTATAAAGCAATTTTGGTGATTATCTGATTTGAATCTGAAGAAATTAAAAACATGAAAGTTGTAGATCTCCTTGTTATATTTCCAATACATCTTGGATCAGGTCATTTGGAGATCATATGAGAAATATAAAGCCAAAATACAAAAGATAGTACAAACTCCGAGACAGTGTTGGTGTCTCGGAGAAGAACAACAATTATGGCGATGCTATGATTCGAATCTGAAGAATCTTAAAGAACGAAAGTTGTAGAACTCCTCGTTATCTTTCTAATTCATCTTTAACCAGGTTATTTGGAGGTCATATGAGGAAGTTATGACCAAAATACCCTAGATAGTCACAAGTGTCTCGGCCATGGCCGAGACACTCACAAGTGTCTCGGACCTTATAGAGCTGTTTTGACCATGATTAGCTTAGAATCTGAAGAATCTTAAAAGATAAAAATTATAGGTCTTTTCGTTATATTTTTAATTCATCTTAGATCAAGTCATTTGGAGGTCATATGAGAAAGTTATGACTAAAGTATCTGAGACACTCATAAGTGTCTCGGCCAGGGCTGAGACACTCACAAGTGTCTCAGATCTTATGAAGTGGTTTTGACCATGATTCGATATGAATATGAAGAATCTTAAAAGATAAAAGTTGTAGATCTTTTCCTTATCTTTCTAACACAACTTGAATCACCTCATTCAGAGGTCGGATGAAAGAATTAGATCCAAAATACTGAAGAGGGTACAAACTATCTCGCACATGTGCAAGACACCCTGAACTGTCTTGCACTCGGGACGTGTGTTTGACGGTTTTCAATCAGTTTTGACAGTTCCAGAGCCTCCTTAACTGCCTTGGGGTTATCTTTAAATGTGATAAAGTGGTTATAACTGAGGATAGGTGTGAATCGGCCATTGTTATCCAAAAAACCGATTTCCGAAGCCTATAAATACAGCTCTAGGGCCTTCATTTTCAGGAAGCTGGATTTCTCGAGCGTTGGTGAAGCTCTGCCGAATTGAGGAGAGAAGAGCCATAAATTTCAAAGAGGAGGAGGAGACTTCAACGTATTCTTCGGCATAAAGAAGAGGAGTTTGTTAGATCTGCAGCCCGGTTCATCCCTTAAGATTACCCCGTTGCGGTAATCTTAAGAAGAGCAATTATCTCGCTGTTGCTGAGATAAGCGCTTCGGCTACTTGATTCCTTCGCGAATCGACAAAGCTCTGCCCAATTTTTTAGCAATCAGATCTGATCGGCGGTGGTTCATAAATATCAACGTCCCCGTCACAGGTCAAGATCCCACGCAAGCAGTGGGCGATAAACACCCATTGCGTTTGTTTGAAGAGAGTTGTATTTTTTTTATTTTTTTATTGTGTAAGAAAGTCTTATAAAAAGACTAATTTTACTTTGAATCTGTAAATCGATAAACGTGTAATAGATTCAGCAATGAAGAAATCGACTTTCCCCGCAAACAAACTGGTGACTACAGTGGGAGCCAACAGCCTCATTGCTAAGGCTGTCGTGACGCAGCCGACGATCAAGATCCCGGTATTTGAAGAGGTCGAATACGAATTCGACCAGCAGAAATTCGAGGAATATATTTCCTCCTCCTCCTCCGGATCTTCTTGCAAACGCAGGAAAACCGCTGCCACGAAGAACGTGACTTCAGATCCAAAATCCAAGGCTGATGATCTGAACCCGAATGCGGTGGAAGATTCCTCTCCGGCTTCCAAAGAAACCAGATCCAACATTCGTGACAACTCCTTGAAAGTCAAGGAGTTGCCCATTGAAAGTGCACCGGTGCTGACGAAGAGGGCTCGTCAAAGGCGCCGTCAACATCTCGCGCCTCAATTTGCCAAGGCTTTGGAGCCTGTTGACGGGATCTGCTATGATGCGGATCTGAAACTCAGAAAGCGCAAAGTGTTCCAGCAACCAGCTTTGGTAACCTCCTCCCAACCACCTACTAACGAATGGGTTCGTGTCAAACGAACCTGTTCAACACTTGAGGAGCGTATCCATAAGCGACGCGCATTGCTAGTGTAGACGAGGATCCTTGTACGGAAGGCACAGGAGTTGCAGAAAGAAAAGGTGGTCAAAAAGCTATCAATATCTAAGCAAGTTTGGATGCCAAAGGCCAAATCAGTGCCTAAGGAAAAAGCATCTGACGTTGCTCTCCGACCTTCGTCAACTCCAGGTCCTGCTCCCGCACCTCCGGTGAAGCCCTATGATAGCTTGGATCTCCCCAAATCTAGAGGCCCATTGAAGGATCGCATCGGTTCTCTACCCAAGGATCGAGGAAAAGTGCCTGTTAAGGAAAGCTTGAGACCGTTGAAAGAGCTTCGAGCAAACATCCAGACTGGGGGTCGTACGCGACCTCCTAACAAATTAATTTCTACAACGGCCCGCTTGGGGGTGTGTGCAGAAAACTAGGAGCCCGTTAAGGTTTCACCCTCACAAAAGTGTGATTCCAAGCGTGTGACTCCTGTAGACGCCAACAATGTGATGTTTACTCAGATGAAAACACGACAGATAGAAGAATGCGTTATACCTGATAATTCATGTAAACAGCCGATAGGTTGCTCTGACTGCAACGTCGATGAGTTGTACTATCAGGTCGGGAGTACGAATAAATCTCAAAAGAGAAGTACTCGGGAAGCGGACTCTCACTATCCGTGTACCAAAATTATCAAGGTAGTATTAACAGCGTGTAGCTTCCCCAAGACCGCTCCGTAGAGGGTCTCGGTATTTGAGAGGATCTCCAACAGAAAGGCTAAGTCCAATCCAAAGCATCTCCGTAAGAAATGATCGGTCGTTCAAGGTGACGAACCCCCAGAGGTTACCATCAATATGGTTGATAAGGGAAAATCGATTCGACCTTCTAGCCCTGATCCGCTTGTATCGCATCGTCTAACCCGGTTACGATCAGGAACTATTAGACAAAGGGATTATCAGAGAATGCATAGAGGGTTATCCTCGGATGATGAAGCATCGGATGCTAACTCGGCAATCGCTTCTGATAATACGGTATCCAGTCCGGGATAATCCCGTGAAGTGTTTATGATTAACACTGAGGAAGTAGCCAAAATGGTTGAGGGTGCCATAGCCAAGCAGAAAGAGGCATTCAAGATCAAAATGGAAATGACTATGCTACGAATGAGGGAAGAACATGACCAACAAATTTGGGCTCTGTCTAATCAATTCGGTGAATACAGCCATCGCAACAATGCTAATCAAACAGATAGCGATTCAGATACGGACGAACACCTTAAGGCTGATGACCCTCTCATTGACCAGAACGCTGGGGGTGGTCCCACTAAGGACAACAATACTGGGGGTGGTCCCACCAAAAATGACAATGCTGGGGGTGGCCCGTTATTCCTCTCAGGAATCGTCCAAGATCTGATACAGACGAGGACGATAAAATAAAGGACCTCGAGAGCAAAATCAACGCTTTGATGTCTGTTTAGGGGATAAAAAGGACAGGTATTCCGTCTCCCTACCCAAGAAAGTGGGATTCGATCCCATATCCGGTAAAGTTCAACTTGATCAACTTCACGCCGTTTGACGAAAATGGTTCCCATACTCAGCACTTAATATATTTTAAGTCTCATTTGGGAATAATTTCTGGCAACGAGCCCTTGATGGTTTGGTCATTCATCGGCACCCTTCATGGGCCTGCCTTCAATTGATACCGTCGTCTCAAGCCTAAAAGCATCAACAGCTGGAGGACCTGGAGAGCATGTTCCTCGCTCATTTCTTCGATGATGACGCTGAAGTGTCAATCAGGACACTATTCGATGAGAAACAGAAAGACGGAGAGTCGGTGGATACCTTCATCAAATGATTCCACAATCAGCCAATGAACTGCAAGGATCCCGTTACGGAGGAATTCGTCTTGCAGACCTGTCATAACAACTTGTTCATTAACATCTTGGACGTTATGGGAGTAGAACCGCTCAATACCTAGAAAGAGTTAAAGGTGCGCGAAGAGCAGGCCGAACGCTTCCTCAGAAGGAGGAAGGTCAAAAGAAGCCAACCAATGGCTAACCCTCTGAATCCGAGTCTCGTTTCCCATGATGAAGGGAAGGCACCTACAATAGTTGTTGACGTCAATCAGACGTCGCAACAGCAGCCTTGAAGATAGCAGAAGACTTCGGATCCGAGGCTCCAAAAAGAGTACTCATTTAAGGACGAAGATGTTCCAGCCATCTTCGAGACCCTTCTCGAAAACAAAAAGATCAAGCTGCCACCCATCACAAATCAGGAGGAAGCTGACAATACTACGGATCCGAAGTACTACGCGTACCACAGGAGGATCCTTTATCCCACCAAGGCTTGCTTTATTTTAAAGAATAGCATCCAGACCTTGGTTGAAGCCGACGTCATAACGTTAGGATGAGCTAAACGAGAACGGCAAGACTCCGACAAGTATAAGAGTATAAACTACTTCTCAATACTTCGACACGTATAAGAGTATAAACTGCTTCTCAATACTCCGACAAGTATAAGAGTATAAACTGCTTCTCAATCCTCCGACCGGTATAAGAGATTAAACTGCTCCCTGATACTCCAATAGGTATATGAGTCTAAACTGTTTCCTACCGTTGACGGGAAGGTCCTGGAGAATTTTTATATGTAATATTCTTAAGGATAACCCGATCATGTAACCGAATGCAATGATAAACCCAGTTTCGCGAAGAAGCTGAGGGTGGATGATTCATGTAACGGGAAGTTCCCAGAAGAATACTATATGTAATTTTCTTAGGGATAACCCGATCATTACAAACAAAGTGATAAACACTAAACCCCCACTGTGATTTCCGAATACTCTTTTACTGAGACGAGATTCGATCACTTCGTTAGATCAATCTTCCCTCACAAAATTCCCATTGGTGTTTGACAACTCACAGTCTTCCATCACAAAATCCCCCATCGATCAGACTAATTGACGGTGGGACCACCAAAATTCTTTTTGATTGAATCCACTCAAATTCATGTTACATCTGTGCACTCAACACTCCCATTGTTAGAGTCTGGACATAATACTTAGTATTTTAATATCCTGATCATTAACAATCGTTAAACCCCTCCGTGTTAAGTATTTATTGTTTAGGAACTCCCTCTGAGTGACTTGTACAAGTCAACACTCTCATTGTGATTTGTACTCCCACTCCCACTTGGTCAAACCTTCCTACAGTTAGGGCCACAACCAAAATCCCCTCTTGATTCCTCCAAACAAGAGGTCCACTTACAAATCGAGTGATTAAACCTTGCTACAGTTAGGGTCATCTCAAACTCCCGTTTGGTCAAACATTCCTACAGTTATGGCCAAAACCACAATTCGCTCTCGATAAATGAGGAATTCACCTTTAGTTCGGTAATCAAACCTTCTGACAGTTAGGATTATCCGAATCTTTCGATTCTCGGAGTGGAGATCACACTCCTAGTTTTACTCTTCAGATTCTCAAGGTAGAGATCCCACTTTGAGTTTTCTCTGCAATGGAGATAGAATATAAAATTTTTTCTCTTCGATTTTGGGAGATAGAATATAAAAATCTTCCTCTCCCCATTTGGGTTCGTCTTTGCCCCAAGAGAAGACACCATCATTCAACTCCAAAATCTGCGCTTCACATGCACGGGGAATTTTATCCCGAATCCTAAGTAAGGATAAGTCAACGCCTAACACGCGTTACCGGTTTAGTCTTTCACCGATTGAAGAAGACACCAGAATTCCAGTCTGGGAAATTTTATCCCGAAGCCTAAGAAGGGATAAGTCAGCACCTAACACGCGTTGTCGGTTAGTCCTTAACCGTAAAAAGGACAAAAGCCCACATATTCGATATTATGGCAGGCTGTTATTAATAACACCATAATCCGTGCTTCACACGTATGGGGAATTATGTCCCGAATCCTAAGTAGGGATAAGTCAATGCCTAACACGCGTTGTCGGTTTAGTCTTTCACCGATTGAAGAAGACACCAGAATTCCAGTCTAGGGAATTTTATCCCAAAGCCTAAGTAGGGATAAGTCAGTGCCTAACACGCGTTGTCGGGTAGTCTATTCCCATGATAAAGACAAAGTCTACGTATTCAATATCGTAGCATCAAGTCCAAGGTAGTTCATTCCTTTAGCACAATGTCACATGCGGAACAGACTAAAACAATCCGCATGTAAGCCCGATTCAAACGGTAATCAGTAAGATCACGTTAAATCCATTGAGGGCTGAGGATTTGCTAAAAATCCTAAGTCAACGTCTGATACACATCGCTGTTTAGTCTTTTCACAAGAGAAAGACGAAGTCTACGTATTCAATATCGTAGCACTAAAAGGGTTAACTCTTTTAGCTTAACATCACATGTGGAACGGACTTAAACAATCTGCATGCTAGCCCGACTCAAACGGTAGTCGGTAAAGGCTCATCAAACCTGTTAATGGCTGAGAATTTGCCAAAAATTCTATAAATACGAGTCATTGACACACCAGCTCCGTTAGTCGGTCTCGTGACTCGAGTATCCAACAACATCAAGATAAGATCCACACATGCATATGAATCAGCTTTAACAGTTGGTCCTACAGCCCCGACACTTGGGACCATCATGCTCCAATACCTCAAGATCTTAAACTGTGTATACTCCAGTTAACGTATGAGAATAAATTAGGTCAATGCTAATCAACGTGTTACGATGAAAAAGTCAACGCCTGGCAATTCGAAAACCTAAGGTCAACGTCGGTCTACGCGTAACCCTAGGTCAACGCCGGTCAACGCGTTACGACAAAAAGTCAATATACGGCAGTTTGAAACCCTAATTCAACACGATGTGACGGAGATAGTCAGTTCTAAGTCAACTCAATGACAAGAGCTAAAATCAACTCACCCGCTTAGATTTGAGACTTCGACGACGGTCAAATGATAAACACAGCGCCGGGAGAATCTCAGCTGTCCGACAAAATACTAGATAGACTAAAAATCGAAAGAGTCAAGAATCGAAGCTAACTACAGGTCCTTCATACCGACTGAAGGCAGAACCAATCACATCCAAAGTATTTCAGGCTCTTCTACAAAAGAAACGAGACTGAAACCCTTTGGAGGGGGTATCTATAGGCGTCAAAAATCGCTTAAAGGTCTCCACGAAAAGCTCGAAACTAGGAGAAGACTGTTCGAGGGAAAAATGGTTTTCTTCATTGATGATCCCATTGTACTCTTAAATAATAACTTTTTGCGTTACAAAGATCCGGTCTTTTTATAAGATCCGGTTACAATGAAAATCAAACAAAAAATGAAAATTACAACTTTCCTTTTTATGCCGAACAAATCACGAGCTCCTGTTATCCGGTCACTCGCTTGCGTGGGTTGTTTGCCAGCGCCGATGGTTGATCCGTTGACCACCACACGATCTAGATCCGAACAGATCTATGCAATATAACGGATATTATTTCACCAAGGAAATAATAGCCGGAGGGATTATTTCACCAAGGAAATAATAGCCGGAGGGATTATTTTACCAAGGAAACAACCGCTCAAATCTCGGGATCAAAGATCAAGCTTTGATCCGGAGTATAGCAATGTAGATCTGAGATTTGGTCCTCTTGAACTCCTGCCTTTTGTGATGCGGGTGCTCGCCAAGAACCAGATCCAAACGTCCAAGTCTTCAAGCCTTCAAGAACTCGAGCACAAGATCTCAATCCGGCAGAGTTTCGGCTCTCCAAAAGTTCTTCCAAAAGTCCTTTCAAATGATGAATCACCCCGCCTATTTATAGGCAACCAGATCTGTGCATTTGGCACAGATCTGGGCGGCCACCTCAGGGTGGCTCGGCACTGGGCCGAGCCACCCTGAGGTGGCTCGGCAGTGGCCGAGCCACCCTGGGGTGGCTCGGCTACCGAGCCACCTCAGGGTGGCTCGGCCTTGGCCGAGCCACCTTGAGGTGGCTCGGTTTTTGCCGAGCCCCCTTGGGGTGTTTTCCGTCATTTCCCGTCTTCCGGTTCTGTATCGGATTTATCCGGATCTTGATTTGATAGTCCGGATCTTTATTTGGCAGTAAATCCGCCTTGGTGTTTGAGTTCGAATCCGTTTTACGGTTGAACGACTCGTTGACTTCCCGAACCGTTGGATTGGTTCCGCATGCGAATTCCTTTGCTCGTGTGCAATTCGTTAACCTCGTCGCCTCGTCACTCGATGGTTCGTTGTTTTGTTGAATCACCGTGTCAAGCTGTGCTAAGGGACCTATAGGCAATTTTATACGCCTACAGATACCCCCTCCAAAGTATTTCAGCCTCGTTCTTTTATAGAAGGGTCTGGAATGCTTTGGATATGATTGCCCTCACCCTCAGTCGGTGTAATAGGACCAGGAAATGACCTTTATTCTGTATTCCTTCAATCCTTCATGCTATTCGGTGCTTTGTCGAACGTCTGTAAGGGTTCCGATGCTGCATTTATTGTCTGACCGTTGTCGGAATTTGAACTTGAAGTCGATTCCTGATTTTTTAAACTTTAGCTCGTGCTTGTTGGTTCAACATATAACTGACCCTCGATTGGTGGCATTGAGTCTTTATTTGCGACGCGTTGTCCGGCGTAGTGTTATTGAGTTATCCTTAAGAATATTTTTAGAAAAATATCCTCCAGGAACTTCTCAACAAAAATAGGGAATAGTTTATACTCGTATACCTTATTAGAGTATTTCTCATATCTGAATGAGCTGAACCTGGTATAATTATCTGAACCGGTCTGATAACGACCTAAAAAAGGCAGTAATTTGGCTTGAAAATTCTTCCGATCCTTCCGAATGCGCGGGAGAGACCAAAATAAACAAGGGATTGACCCCTCGGTCGACTTGAAGTCGTTTCGACGCTCAATTCAGCTTCAATTTGAATTCTGGCTCAATTCTGGTTCAAACTGGTTCAACCTGGTTCAAGACTGGTTCAACCTGGTTCAAACTGGTTCAGGACTGGTTCAAAACTGGTTCAGACTGGTTCAAGACTGGTTCAGACTGGTCTGGTCTGGTTCAGACTGGTCTGGTCTGGTTCAGCCTTATTTGGACTGATTTTGCTTGATCTGGTCTGGTTCAGTCAATTCTGGTCCGGTTCAGGGCTGGTTTGGGTCTGGTTCAAGGCTGGTTCACCTTTATAAAACCCTCCCTTTCTCTCTCTTAGGGCCAGCCCCCCTCTCTCCCTTATTTTTTGATTTCTCTTCCTTCGAGCATCCGTTCTCCCTCAAAACTTCATAGTTACATTAGATCTAGTCTTCCTTTGGATCTTTGGCTGAGAAGTCTCTCAAAACTTCCATATTTAGAATTTCTCTCAGGCCCCTCGAGCGCGTGGTTCAAGTTTCCTTAAAGATCTCATCTTTATTGGATCTCGAGCTTTTCTTCAGGTAAATCCTCTATGATCTTGGTCTATTTCATGTTCGATCTAATGTATGGAGTCGTGAGATTGTATGTAAGGGTTGAGGGTGTGATTTGACGCCCCGAGCTAATCCTTCAGGGGGTAAAAATTAAAATTTTGAGGGTTTTTATGCAAAAATTAGGGGCTGAAATTATTTTTTTGAATTTAACCCCTTGAGTTATTTTGCAGGTCATCATGTCCCGTGCCCCGAGAGGTCGCTCCCCTGCTGCGTCGGCTGATGGCGCGCCTCCCTCTTACGCTGGTGAGCTATTTTTTATAAATTAGCCCCTTTTTTTCTTCTTAGAAATTTGCAAATTGGTCCTTTTACCCCACGTTGTTCTCCTTGGTAAGGCAATCGGGAAAAGCCTTGATTCTTCTTGGTGAGGATCGACGCTTTAAAGATAAGTTTTGCTTGGTCAAAACCATATCTCAAAATAAAGGGGGCGATTTGACGCTGCATTGTGCTTTATAAGGTAGGGATATATTGTCAATATACCCTATCTTGTGATTGCACAATGTGGCCAAATCGTCTCACCCTTTATAAGGCAATGACTCTATCTTACCCATTTGTAAGATGAGTTTAACTTCCTTTTATAATTGAGACTAACAGATGTTTAACTGTTTATTTTCAGTGGGATATCCTTCTGGAGCGTTCTCATCTCACGTAGTGTACGGGCGTCGTGGCGAGTACTATTCGACTTCCGACGACTTTTCCCCTATTCCAGTTACCCCTCAGTTCGTTTCGGGCACGTCGACTGAGGTTGCCCAGGTGGTGAAGGAAGGTGGGCACCGAGCTCTTCGACAGCTGATTACTGATGCACCTTTCGTGAAGGATGCCAGTTCTATTCAGCCTCTTCGGAAGAGCGATTTCTTATTTGGCGACTCTGTCGAAGACCCGGATGTCGTGTTTATTGAGGCCGAGCAGTGGCTTCATAAAACTGGCAGTGGCTTCATATATTTGCCGAAGATTCCTCGGCATCGTTCATTGACTGAGTTCAGGCGTCAGGCTGTGACACGGGAGATGTCGTGGCGCTTGACGGAGGAGCATGAGAGCGTCCACTGCGGCTACATCACTCATCAGGCATTTCCTGGCTCGAGCAGGAGTCATGTCACCGGATTGCGTCCTGGGGTATTGGGGCTGGATGCACCACCACGTAACGAGTTCCTTGCCACCGCTTCTACCTTGAGGAATCACCTCGCTGCTCTAGGACGAGAGATGCCTGTGACGCGTCACAGGATTTATGGTTGGGTCCATTCTTTGGACAAGCTTTGGTGGACTCGCATGACGACGTACGTCTTGAGCCGATGGGGTGAGGAGTTGCACGCCTGTGGTTTATATACAGCCGTTTGTGCCACCATGTATGGCTTTCCTGTCAGCGCGAGGCATTTCTGTGCTTTGTTCGAGCTTTATAATCTAGATTCGAACACTTTTCTGACCCGGCAAGGGGAGTTGGGCTTGGCTCTTCACGAGATGCACAGGATTTCTGGCTTACCCATAGGACAGATGTTATATCAGGAATACTTTCCCTCCAACCATGAATTGAGTCAGCTGAAGGATCGTATGCCCGATCGCCATGAGACTCTATGGGACCTCACTTGTCACTATCATATAGCTTTAGCGTAGTCTGAGCCTTTAGCAAAGAGGACTAAGGTATTCGTGAGTCTGAAGCAGTTTGCCAATTATTTGTTCAAGAATCTGGAGGGTAATTCTGGCGAGGCTATTTGTGAGTTGGCCCCACTTACTCCCTCAGGGGTGAACAGTCTACTGAAGAAGATTGACGCTCATTCTTATACCACTAGTAATCCTGAGGGTGGCTTTCCTGCAGGGACCAAGTTCAAATCATTCTTATGGCATGCGACCGCACCGATTCGACCGATGACTCTTCTTGCCGGTTATCTCGCTATTTGGTTGAAGAAGTGCGTGGTTCCATATCAGTCTGGCGACGCCTTGCCCTTGGAAGTGCTCTATCCAACAGTTCAGCTCGCCTACAAGAAAGAACTTTCACTTCTTCCGGTGATGGTGGCCAACATTCATTGAGGACTTCGACAGCTTTCTGGTGCCTTTACACGGAAGGAAAGTGATTTGCCGGGTCAGATTCCCACCATTATGATGGAGCTCCCGTACACTTATTTGATGGCCTGGTTCGTCCTTCACCGTTCGGATATGATGTCGGTACCGAATGCCACCGACCACTCCGTTCCCCTACTACAGTTGCTTGAGAATGGCAAGTGGGAGGGGCGCGGATTTCCTGACATCAGACAGCAGCTGCAGGTCCATAAGTGTTGGACATTTTCCACTTGCTTCCCGCAGTTCTCCGGCCGATACGGCGATTGTTTGATAGATGAGGAGATGCCGAGGGAGTATCGAACTCACCTAGACATCGGCTGCTTTAACTGGCTGGTGAACATTAGGCCAGGTTATCTGACTTTTCGGGTGAGGGATCAGTGTTTCATAGAGTCATATCTACCCTGTCGATTCGCTCGTCAGTTTGGCTATGATCAGCTTTACGTCAGGAATCCTCGTCAGCAGCTTCGGGCCCACGGCGGTTTGGCGGATGGTCTCCGTGCTTGGTTGTGGACCGTGACTGGCTGTACTGGTGCTAAGTTCAGTCTCCCGAGTGCTGATCGGCAGTTGAACCTCACTTTCTTAAGCTACAAGTGGTTGTTAGCAGCTAATAAGACTATCCCCGTGAAGCCGATCGCAGAGCTAGAGGCCAAGGAAGCTTCTCAGGTTGATTCCCGTAGGATTTGGGAAAACGCTCGGTCACAGAGGACACGGAACAAGACTCGTCGGATTGATGAAGAGGGAAAGAGGACCTTCCATTCTGCAGACGAGGCTTCAGGAGGAGATCCTGAAGATTACGATGACTTTTCCGAGTGAGGTTAATCATTCATCTTTTTCTTCTGCTTTCCAGAATTATTAAAGCTAACAATGGTTTGATGTTTCAGGGACCACTAGTGACCAGGAAGAAGAGCTCCGTCCTCCTCCCCAGGCGAGACCTTCGATTATTGTCCCTGCTGCTAGGCGGAAGAGATTGGCTCGCAAGCCACGCGCAGCTTCACAAGCATCTGATATGGATTTGGCTGGTGATGATCCTGCTAGTGACGGAGGTAACATCTATCCTGTAAACCATCCTCTTGATTATTCAGAACATTGACTCACGCTTTTCCATCTCTATATAGGAGAGCGTGGAGAGAGCGAGATGAATCCCGATCCTGTTCCTGTATCTCCTGGCGAGCCTGACTCACCGCGCCAGGTGGAGAGGCCTGCAGTAGCTGCCGACGTTAGGGAGGACATCAATGTAGGACCCGACCCAGCGAATCCAGGTACATCTACCATTGACAATATATCTTTTAGATGACACGCAAAGGAGTCGAATGATTCGGAATTTGCGCATCCTCTAATTGTCTCTGTACTTCTCGCTTCTTCAGATAACTTGCAGGAGGCGAACGTGGATTTTGGAGATAAAGAGGCTAATGCATCCGTAAAAGGTAACTCATTTCAATTGGTTGTAGTCTCTTCATTCTTCTTTGGTATTTATATTCTCTTGTGTCAGACTTCTCGATTGATGATTTTGACGAAGAAGGCTTGCTTGTGGACACTCCTATGATTCACTTCATGTGTGGCTCTCCTCAGATTGATGACCAGTTGCCTGGAGATATGTTTCCTGAGTCCAAATTCCCTGAGAACCTTGAGGGTGGTTCTTTTGAAGGTACGTGCCTCCTCCCAAGTTAATTATAGGACTAGCCAATTCTTGACTAATGCAGCTATAATGTGATGTCTCTGAGAATTCTGTTTTGAATTTGACAGGAGCTTTTGTTGAGACCGATCCTGTTGAGCCGACTACGAGACCAACTACACCAGTTGATACCTCTGCAGCGGTTACACCCCCAGTACCTCCAGTGACTCAAGAGGGTATGAATTAGACAACTGAGAATATTATTTATTTCCTCCTCAAAACATTTTTGACGGATTTCTCCTTCTTTGTGTAGGGTCTACTTCTCGGCTTCATATCCTTGTGAAAGAGTTGCTATCAGACGACGATCCTGAGAAGATCGTTCTCTGCATAGAACTTCGCTCCTTCTTCTCCTTCGTGAATGCTATGATTGGCAAGCTCTTCCACGGTGGACTCTTCCTTCGCCAATTCAAGCCTTTTCTTGATTCTAAAGTCAATTTGATAAGGGAAGCAGGATATCCAGATTTGGCACAGGCTATAGTTGATGACCTTGATTGCCTAGATCATGAGCTTCAGATGTTTCGTGAGCTCCGAGATGCAGGCGCTTCTTCATTTATTGCTGCCGAGCTGGATACCCGCTTACAATCATCACGTAAGACTCAGATTCTTGCTGAGCTCGAGATTCAGATGCAGCGGGGCCGAGTAGATCGAGTTAAGACCAGCCTTGCTACTAGATCTCTTCGCTTGCCGAGCTTGATCTTTCTATTACCTACTGTGCGACCGAGATAGACCAGCTCAGAAGAACACTCCGTGAAAAAGAGGAGTCTTTGGATATTCTTCAGATGACGAAAGCACAGGATCAGCAAACCCACACTGCTTTATCTGATGAGTTGAGATCCTTGGAGCAGAAGCTAGCCGAGACAGAGAAGATTGCTGCGAGGACTTTAGCCACCACCGAGGAGTCCATCAGAACTGAACTTAGGCAAGCTTATGATGAGAAGCTGTCTAAGATCAGTCAGCAGATTTTTGGTCATAGTTTTGATGTATGATTTTGTTTGCTGAGTACTTTGACCTTTGATTCCTTTAGTGAAACTGGTTCTCATCTTTATTTTTATTATGATTCGTCATTCCGTTTGAAATGATTGACCATAATACTCATGGGATTTTTGGCAAACCCTCAGCCATCAACGGGTTTGATGAGCCTTTACCGACTACCGTTTGAGTCGGGCTAGCATGCAAATTGTTTACATCCGTTTGCATGTAACGTTACGCTCAGAGATTAAATTCTCTGAGACTTTGTGCTATGATGTCAAATACATAGATTTCGCCATTGTTACGGGAATAGGCTACCCGGAGACACGTGTTAGGTGTTGGCTTTAGGATTTTTGGCTAACCCCCAGCCTTCAACGGATTTGATTAGCCTTTACCGACTACCGTTTGAGTCGGGCTAGCATGCGGATTGTCTAAATCCGTTCCGCACATGACGTTAAGCTAAAAGAGTTAACTCTTTTAGTGCTACGACATTGAATACGTAGACTTCGTCTTTCTCCTGTGAAAAGACTAAACATCAACGTGTATGAGACGTTGACTTAGGATTTTTGGCAAATCCTCAACCTTTAACGGATTTGATGTGCTCTTACCGACTACCGTTTGAGTCGGGCTTACATGCAGATTGTCTTAATCCGTTCTGCATGTGACGTTGTGCTAAAGGAATGAACTCCCTTAGACTTTTAGCTACAACTTGGAATATGTAGACTTTGCCATTGTCATGGGAATAGGCTACCCAGCAACGTGTATTAGACGTTGGCTTATCCCTACTTAGGCTTCGGGACAAAGGTCCCCAGAGTCAGGCTCTGGTATCTTTTTCTACGGATAAAGACCAAACCGGTGACGTGTGTTAGGCGTCGGCATATCCTTTCTTAGGATTCAGGATAAAATTCCCCATACGTGTAAGGCATGGATTCTGGTGTTATTAATAACAACCTGCCACAATGTTAAATATGTGGGCGGGTGTTCTTTTTAACGGTTAAGAACTAACCGGCAGCGCATGTTAAGCACAGACTTATCCTTACTTAGGTTTCAGGATAAAATACCCCAGAATCGAACTCTGGTGTCTTCTTCTTCGGAGAAAAACTAAACCGGCAGCGCGTGTTAGGCGCAGACTTATCCTTACTTAGGTTTCAGGATATGTGAAGGAAGAATTTTATATTCTATTCCCCAAACAAGGAAGGAAGAATTTTATATTCTATTCCTTGATTCTGGAAAGGAAGAATTTTATATTCTATTTCCAGTGCAAGAAAGAAACTAGAAGTGGGATCTCCACTCCGAGAATCTGGAAGACCTAGATAAACTTACCTTTTATAGGATTGGTTATCTGATCGAAAGATGAGTCCTTCGTTTATCGAAGTGAAATTTCAACTTCAGTCATGACCATGAGAAGGTTTAACCAAAGAGAAAAGAAAGGGAGTTCTTTCGTTTATCGAAAGGGGACTCCGAACTGAAAGTGGACCTCTTGTTCATGGAAAGAGTCAAGAGGCCCAGAAGAACATTTTTTTGTGGACTCACTGTCAATTGAACTTGATCAGTGAGGGATTTTGGTGGTGAAAATGAATTTGGGTTATCCTCTAGAATATTAAGTGTAATATTCTTCAAGAAACTTCCCGATAAATGAGTTATTCTGAATGTACTAGGGATAGTACTTTTTCAGGAACTTTCCATTTATTGGCATTAATTGCCTGATGCCCTCTAAAGAAATTAGGCGGTAAGCGCCGTTTGAATAGACTGTGTCTATTACAAACGGTCCTTCCCACTTGGGTTCGAATTTACCTTTCTTCTTGGAGTTGAGGATTATTGGTCGGCGAGCAGCGAGGACCAGATCTCCTTCCTTAAAGCTTCTTTGGCGGACTCTTTTGTCAAAAGCCCTAGATATCCTGGCTTGATAGAACTCAATGTGTTGTTGAGCTTCCAAGCGCCTTTCATCTAACCTCTCGAGTTCTTCGAGACGTTTTTGATGCTGCTCTTCGGTCGTCATCTTCGTTGCGAGAGCGATCCGAAGGGACGGGATTTAAATCTCCAACGGTAGCACTGCTTCGCATCCGTATACTAACGAATACGGGGTGGCTCCCGTAGGTGTACGTATGGTGGTGCGATAAGCCCAAAGCGCTTCGCCGAGTTTATCGTCCCAATCTCGCTTATTGGTTTTCACGAGTTTTGACAGGATCTTGATGATCGTCTTGTTGAAAGCCTCAGCTAAACCATTAGCAGCGGGATAATAAGCCATTGACGAAACATCTTGAATCTTGAATTTGTCACAGAACCTGATGAAAGCGTTGCTTATGAATTACGGACCGTTGTCATGAATGATCCGCCTCGACACGCCGTGTCGATATATGACATGATGCTTGATGAAGTTGATGACATTGTTCGTCTTCACTTCTTTAAGCGGAATGGCTTCAGCCCACTTTGAAAAATAGTCGGTGATAGCGAGGATAAATCGATCACCTTTGACTGAAGGAGGAAAAATAGGACCGACAATGTCTATACCCCATGTCTCAAAGGGCCAGGACGTGGTTGACGTGTGTAACCGCTCCGGTGGTTGGTGCATATAATTCGCATGCACTTGACAGGCGTGACATTCTCGGGCGTACTCAATCGCATCACGTACCATTGTTGGCCAGAAATATCCTATTCTTCTCATTCGATCATAAAGTTTGGGACCGGGCTGATGTGTGCTACATTCTCCTTCGTGTGCTTCCTTAAGAACTTCTTTTGCTTCTTCGTTCGAAAGGCATCGGAGAAGCAAATCATCATACCCTCGACGGTATAATGTACGGGTCTCAGTATTGTAAAAGAACCGTGGTGCTCTTCGGCGAATAGATTCTCTTTCTTTTACATCCTCCGGTAAAATGCCATACTGGACGTAATCAATAATGGGAAAGCGCCAATCTCGGGACTCAGACCCGATTTAGGTTGAGTTCACCTCTTTGGCGTTTACGTTTCTATCATCCTCCTCTTCAATATCCATATCGTATATGGGTATGCAGAGTTGGTGTGATCTTACTGTGACTAGCAGTTCAGCTTCGGGCGGTTGCGCGAGTGATACTGCTAGTGCTGCCAGTGCATCTGCATAAGTATTCTGGAGATGAGGGATGTATTCAATATAAAATTCTTCAAAAGAATCCGCTATTCTGACGGCCTCCTGGTGGTATGGAATCAGATCTGGGTTCCTGACTTCATACTCTCCACGAACTTGGTTGACTATCAATTGAGAATCCCCAAAAGCTTCGAGATATTCGACCCCCAGCTCCTTAGCGAAACTGAGTCCAATGAGGAGCGCATTGTACTCGGCTACGTTATTGGAACATGGATTCATCAGTGAATAAGCTCGAGGCATCACGTGCTTCCCCGGGGAAACTAAGACAACTCCAACTCCGGAAGAGACTCTAGAACATCCAGGGGTTATTGCCTTATTAACTGCTCTCGAAGCACCATCAAAGTATAATTGCCATACTTGTTGGTGTGATGTGGTATTAACCTCATGGGTTTCATCTGGCAAGTCATCATATACTTCAACCGTATCTGTTGTTGGACTTGCCGCCAAAAGATCACAAATCGCTTGTCCTTTGACCGACTTCTGCTGTTTGAAGTGCAAATCATATTGGGACAAGAGAAGGGCCCATTTCGCTAACTGCCAATTCATCGAACCCGGTTGAGTCATGATTACCCGTACCGGATTAACATTAGCAATGACGTAAATCGTCTGGCCGACCAAGTAATGTCGCATCTTTTGCACTGCGAATACCAATGCGAGACATTCTTTCTCGATCATTGGATATCGAGACTCAGCGCCTATCAAGGTCCGACTTAGGTAATAGACTGCCTGTTCGTGACCATTATCATCGTCTTGTGCTAATAAAGCACTTATCGAATGGTTCATCGCCTTAATGTAAATCAAGAACGGTTTACCTGATTTTGGTGCAACAAGAACAGGGGGATTCATCAGATATGTCTTGATATCTTCGAATGCTTTTTGGCAAGCATCGTCCCAAATAAATGACACGCCCTTCTTGTTTAGCTTAGAAAATGGTTGGCACTTCCCAGAAAGATTTGAGATGAACCTCCGGATGTAAGCTAAACGCCCTTGCAATCCTCTGAGCTCTCTTAAATTCCTCGGGGGTTGCAATTCATGTATTGCCTTTACCTTGTCTGGGTCGATGTGTATACCCTTAGTGGTGACGATGAATCCAAGGAATTTTCCGCTGGACATTCCGAGGAAGGATTTTGTGGGATTCATCTTCAATTGATGACTCCGCAGGAGATCAAACATCGTTCTCAAGTCCTTGATGTGATCTTCTTTGTTGCGGCTTTTTACTACCAAATCATCAACGTAGCATTCAACCGTTATCCTGAGGTGTTTCTGAAAAATCTTAGTCATCGCTCGTTGGTACGTGGCGCCTACGTTCTTCAGACCGAAAGGCATCACCGTGTAGTAGAAGACACCGAGGGGCGTTCTGAATGTCGTATGTTTCTCGTCATCCGGGTGCATCTTAATTTGATTATACCCCGAAAAGCCGTCCATGAAGGACATTCTCTCAAATCCGCATGTATTGTCGATAATGACATCCGTGATTGGGAGAGGGAAATCGTCTTTTGGACATGCTTCATTCAGGTTCCTGAAGTCGATGCAAATCCTGATTTTGCCATTTTTCTTCATGACGGGAACGATGTTGGCTAACCAGTCCGGATGTTGTTCCTCTCGGATGAATCCTGAGTCGATCAACTTCTTAACCTCTGCCTCGATGGCTTCCATAATCTGCGGACGAAACCATCTTTGCTGTTGTTTGATAGGTTTGGCATCCGGCTTGATGTCGAGGCGGTGCATTGCCACATTGGGGTCGAGCCCTGGCATGTCTTCATAGTTCCAAGCGAAGACGTCGATATATTCCCTGATAAGGGCAATTAATTCCTCCTTCTCATCTGGGGGAAGACTACCGCTAATGAATATGGGCTTTGGATTGGCCTCATCGCCCATATTAATTTGGACTACTTCATCTTCGGTGGGTGGTTCTCTCTGTTCGAACCTATCACCATATTGCATGTTTAGGTGATGAACCCATGGGTCCTCCCACGTTGGTATTTGATCGTCGTCCTCCAACGTAGATGGATCAGTTGTAGTCATGTTCGACATTAAGGTCTTGAACATTTCTCCCAAACTTGTGTTGGAATCCCATCCTGAGGAATCTGCCGAGTACCCATCCTTGGCTTTAGCAATTTGATCGATAATTTGCCAACCACATTCATCATCGAACGAGGAAACGTAGCCTAAGCCTCTCTTGTGATGGTAATAGTCATCTGGTTTCTCTTTTGGTACATACGCCGCTTTGACTGGGATACGAGAACCTCGATCGAAGTACAAACCTTCTCCGAGTGTGAAATCATATCCCTGTCTTTCCATGAGCTTGCGCGCTTCTGGACTATGTTTAGATAAATGCAGACCAGATTTGTCATCATCTTCATCTTCTCTTAGGAAATGATCTGGCAACGGAAAATTCTCTCCTTTACCATAAATCACTTCTTTTTGTCCCCCTCTTTTGGCAGGAACAATCTGGGTTGTTCCGAAAGAATGCTGGAGGCGTTTCTTCGTTACATAAGATGATCGGAGCGGCATACATAAATCAGGATTATCGTCTAATCCTTTTATCGCATCATCAAGAGACAAGGAGCACTCTAAATCATGATTTATTTTAATATCGGCAAGTTGCCAATTACAACCGCCATCTGACGATTTTTCATCGTTAAGATTTGATTACAAAGGGTACAATGTCATTTAAAAGAAAACCGCCATTGTAATCAAATCCGGCCTCGGAATCAGCTTCTTCTCCGCTGTCCGTGTCCTGGATCGATGGTTCCGTATCGGATTCATTACCATAAAGGAGAGAATCTGTGAAGTAATTCTCATACCCTTTGAATGGTTGCTTATCCGCGACCACCGTCCTAACCCTTCCATCAGTGTTGTCATATTTCAAACACTGATGTAGAGTGGAGGGAACTATAACATTACCATGGATCCAAGGCCAACCCAATAGTAAGTTATAGGATGTCTCAGCATCAATCACGTAGCACGTGACCACCGTCTTCAAATCGCCCATTTGGCACTTTATTCGGATCTTCCCCAAAGGCCTTGACCCGCTGGTGTTGAATCCGTAAATGACCGTGCCTGTGGCTGCTAATTTGCTGACTGGAATGCCAAGGTTATGCATTAGGCGAAGTGGCATAATACTCATAGCAGAACCCGGATCCACTTGGATTCGGTTGACTTCGCTGGAGCCAATGTACCCGACGAAGTACAGGGGCCGATCATGGTTTGAATTCTTCGTCTGCATGTCCTCTTTGGTGAAGGTGATGCAGGGAATGTTCTTAGCTGCCACATTGCACTGTTGAGCTAACAGTTCTAGTTCTTCAGGCGCCGGCTTGATCCGAGTGAGGAACGCTTCTGAATCAGCCAAGGCTTCTTGCAAGGCTTCTCTAGTCTCCTTCGACAGTCGTAGCAACTCATATAGCGTTATCCGTGCTGGAATATTGGCTAGCTGAGCCATGATGTCGAAGACACGCAGAGTTTTCGAACTCTCTGGTTTATCTTTTCCAATCGGACGACTGAAGCGAGATTGCTTCGGATTTTGAACCTCCTCGGGCCTCTTTTCTTTCTGTTTATCTACCGGCTGTCGTCGAGCCTCCTCAACCGGTTTAGGAACCGTAATCACCCCCAGCTCTGTGAGAGTTTTGGCTGGTCCCCGTTTTGTCACCCCCTACTCAGCTAATTGATCACCAGGAGATGGATATTTGAAGTGATACTCATTTCCACTCCGGGTCGCGAAGACTTCCTGTTCTTCGTCGGAAAGCGGAAAGGTAGGAGCTTCATCGCCGTCTTCTTCGAAGATTGCGGAAGTCGCATGACAAGCCTTCCCTTTGCCCTTTCTCTTCGAAGACGTGGTCCACTGTTCATCTTCAATGAGATCTGGATGAACCCAGAGGATTTCGCCGTTTGGGGCTGTGTGTGGGACAAGTCCCTTTTGGCACTGTCCATGTGGGTCATCATTCACCGTCTTCATCCCGACTTTGGTAACGCGTTTTGGCTCGAACCATGTTGTAGGCACCGATCCGAAACTGATTGACACCGCGTTTGCTCCCACATTCTTAGCCGGTTTTGGGGTTATGACCCCTACGTCGATTAACGCCTGGATCTTGTCCTTGAGATGGTAGCATGACCTCGTAGGATGATGGACCGCTCTGTGGTATGCGTAGTACTTCGGATCCGTCACTTTGCTGGCTCCCTCCTGATCTACGATCGCCGGCAGTTGGATTTTGTTGTTCTCCAATAAGTACTTGAAGATGCCGGGAACTTCATCATCCTTGAAGGAGTAGACTTTGGGAAACTTCGGCTCGGAAGATTTTTGCTTCTGAGACCGTTGCTGCCAATGCGGCTGCGACTGTTGCGGCGCTCGTTGCTGCTGCTGTTGCTGTTGCTGAGGTTGCAATTGAAACGTTTGGTTAGCATCAACGGCATTAGCATGAGCTTTACCTTTTCCTTTCGGGTTGAAGTTCTGCTTTGGAGGATTTGTTGCCGGTTGGCCTCTCTCCGCCTTCTTTCTTTTGAGGAATCGCTCAGCTTGCTCCCCTCGAACCTTCAGATCCTTCCATGTCTTGGATGGTGCTGTGCCCATTGCCTCCAACACGTCCAGCGAAAGGTTGTTATGGCAGGTCTGGAGGATGAATTCCTCAGTGATCGGGTCCCGGCAATTCATCGCTTTGTTCCGGAACCTCTTGACGAAGGTGTCAACTTACTCCCCATCCTTCTGCTTCTCATCAAGCAACGATCCGATAGAGATCTCGGTGTCGTCGTCGAAGAAATTTGTGAGGAACTTAGTCTCCATGTCGTCCCAGCTGTTAATGCTACCTGGCTGGAGGCGGCGATACCAATCGAAGGCGGCTCCGCGAAGAGTGCCAACGAATGACCGCACCATCAGAGGCTCATTACCAGAGATTATCCCCAAGTGCGATCTGAAATAAATCAAATGCTGAGTGGGTGAACCCATCCCATTAAATGGCGTGAAGTTAATTAGACTGAACTTCGCCGGATATGGGATTGATTCCCACTCTCTTGGGTATGGGCAAGGAATGCCTGTCTTTTTCGTCTCTTGAGCGGAAATCAATGTATTGATTTTTCTCTCGAGGTTCTTAATTTTCAAGCTTTCACCCGAGTTTTCATCAGTGCGATTCGGAGGTGGAAGCGTGGTGTTATGACTAGCATCCTCATTGCCACCCCTGTATTAATGGGAGGATCATTGACATTGCGGGCTTCATCCGCATTCGCATTCTCTACTTCCTGAACAACTGGATTACGGCGGTTTGGTTCGCCTTGCTGGTTCGTCAGTGCTTGGATCTGTTGATCATGCATCTCTCTCATGCTCTGCATGGCCATCTGCATTTCGAACCTAAAATTTTCCTGTTGTTTGGCCATGGCCTCTTCGAGCATCTTGGCCACTTGCTCCGCGCTTATCATGAATGATTCGCGGGGTTGCCCTTCACTGGATACAGTATTGTCAGACGCAACTGCTGAGCCGGCATCTGATTCTTCGTCTCCCGAAGGTACTCTTGTCCGAACCCTACCATACGTCGCGCGAATGATAGCCCCGGATTGTAGACGAGTTACTCGTCGGGGTATTTCTGGAATCGTCTCGGGGTTGTCCTGAGCTGATGCTCCCTTGCTGGTCATATTGGCGGTGACCCTTGAATGTTCACCGTCTTCGACCATCGTTCTTCTTCTTCGGAAACGCCTAGACCTTGGCTTTGGCGTTTCAATGCTGAGTCTTTCGAATACAGAAATTCTTTCGGGGACTGCCTTGACACAGTTGCACTCAGACAGTACCGCCCGAATAAGCTTTGAACAAGGACAATGAGTTTCGAGCCTTCGAGGGCTTCTCTTTCTGGATTTCCTCGTGCTCCCATCACAATAGTACAACTCGTCAGCTTGACGATCGGAGTAACCTATCGTGTGTTGACACGACTTCTCAGGTATAACGTCTTCATCATCAGAAGAGAATATTTCCTTCTGAGGGCGACTTGCCTTCTTTGGGCTTTCGAGAGTCACGCGTCTCGAAACGCGCCTTTGTGGGCGTGAATCTTCAACGGCCCGATAGGTCCCTTAGCATTAGGGCGACTTGCCTTCTTTGGGCTCCTGCACTTCGATGCGCAAAGTTGTGCGCTTGGGTGCCACGATTTTCTCCAAGTGTTGAGGGTTGCGGTAACCCCCAGCATGTTGAATCGTTTGGGACTTCTTCATTGGCCCCAACCGTTCTTGGACTGGAGCTTTGCCTCGTTCCTTGAGAAGTAGACCGAGGCACTCCAAAACCGACTTCCTCTTCTGGGACGATCCTGCGGGATCTCCCGGAGCAGTTGTGGAAGTGATCGGCAGTTTGGATTTACTCGCCGGAAGTTGTACTTTTGACGATTGCTGTTGTTACACCTTGGTCTGAACCGCCGCTTCAGACTTCGGCTTCCAAACCTTGCGTGTTGATGGCGGCTTCTTGGCCACCGCCTTCTGCACCCTTCTACGGGCTTCCTTAGCTTTGGCCCGTGCTTGCGCTGATAATGCGCGGCGTTTACGGATGCGCTCCTCCAGCATCGAGCGATTCCGTTTGACACGGACCCACTCCATCGTTGATGGCTTGGAGGAACCACCATTCATTTGTTGTTGAGGCTGTTTGCCTTGTTTGTTCTTCAGATCCGCGTTGTAGCAGACCCCGTCAACAGATTCCATAGCCTTTGCGAATTGCTTCGCGAGGCGTTGACGCTGCCTCTGGCGAGTTCTCTTAGAGAGAGTCACCACACCTTCAATGGCGGATTTGACCTGCTTGGAGGCCGGTGGGACTTCACCCGACGCAACTTCGACGTCGATCGGGGTAAGGTTATCGTTGGTGGCTTCAACTTCTTCGCACCAACGAACTTTTCTCCTGGAGGAGAACTTCTGGGATTTCTTGGACTTACGGGGGGAGGTTGATCCAGACGAGGACACGTACTCCTCGTACTTCTGCTGGTCGAACTCATACTCGACCTCCTCCACGACTGGGATCGAGATCCGCGGCTGCGACGCTCCGATCTCGGCAGCGAGATCGGTGGCTCTCACTGTGGTCGCCAGATTGTTCGAGGGAAAAATGGTTTTCTTCATTGATGATCCCATTGTACTCTTAAATAACAACTTTTTACGTTACAAAGATCCGGTCTTTTTATAAGATCCGGTTACAATGAAAATCAAACAAAAAATGAAAATTACAACTTTCCTTTTATGCCGAACAAATCACGAGCTCCTGTTATCCGGTCACTCGCTTGCGTGGGTTGTTTGCCTGTGCCGATGGTTGATCCGTTGACCACCGCACGATCTAGATCCGAACAGATCTATGCAATATAACGGGTATTATTTCACCAAGGAAATAATAGCCGGAGGGATTATTTCACCAAGGAAACAACCGCTCAAATCTCGGGATCAAAGACCAAGCTTTGATCCAGAGTATAGCAATGTAGATCTGAGATTTGGTCCTCTTGAACTCCTGCC
>BQKN01065336.1:0-20881 GCA_022839385.1 Asparagus kiusianus
AAGAAGACACCGGAGGAGACACCGATAGTTACACTACCACTAGTTGATGATGGAGCTGCTAAGCAATAGGCCTAGCTTCGTCTCGTAGAGAGATACTAGAAGTTGAAGGCACTAGAGTTTCATGGCTCGTCGGATTCTATTGCTGCACACAAGTGGAAGGAAGATGTGAGTAATATCTTGGATATGCTGAATGTGAACACTGTGTAGAAGTAGAGGCTAGCAGATTTCAGCCTCAAGAGTAATGTCGGAGGATAGTATTGACTTTATTTCACTCCAGAGAAGAGGCTGATAGTTTCGTGGGAGACAATTGTTTACTTCTTTGACGAGCAGTATGTGTCGGCTGCAGCAAAAGCCGGCAAGGAGTTAGAGCTAGCCCAGTTAGAGCAGGGCAATATGTCTATGATTGATTTTGAGAGTAATTTTATGATATTACTTAGATTCATGGGCATGTGGCACACTGAGGAGCAACAGGCTTAGATATTTTTGATGGGGCTTCGTCTGGGTTTACATCGATATCTGGTATCCCGGAGGTTTTGATCAGTATAGGAGGTAGCGGATGCCCCCATATCTCAGGAAACGGAGACATCTATGTTCATGAAGGGAAAGGTTGGAAATGCTAAATCAGGATAGCTCGGGGACAAACGAAAAAGTAAGAGGTCATTTGCAGGATCAGGAGTGTAGGCGTATAAAATTGCCTATAGGTCCCTTAGCACAGCTCGGCACGATGATTCGACAAATCAACGGACGTTCGAGCGACGAAGCGAACTAACGAGGCTACGAAGCTAACGAACCGCACGTGAACAACGGAATGCATCCATTCGCATGCGGAATCAAGTCAGTGGTTCGGAGAGTCAACGAATCATCCAACCAAGAGAGGATTCGAACTCAAACATCAAAGCGGATTTACTGCCAAATCGGGAATCAAGTCAAAATGAATCGTTTCCAGATTAATCAACCACACAACCAAACCGAACATAACCGGAAACAACGGAAAACGATGGAACCCAACACACCCGGGGGGACTCGGCCGAAACCGAGCCAACCTGGGGTGACTCGGCCCAAGCCGAGCCACCCTAGGGTGGCTCGGTGCCCGAGCCACCCCAAGGTGGCTCGGCATGAGCCGAGCCACCCTGAGGTGGCCGATTCCTCCCCCCCTCTCTCTTGTGCACGCGGGCACAGTTCTGGTGCCCTATAAATAGAGGGGGTGGTTGTTCATTTGAAAGGACTTTTGGTTGAACTTCTGAAGAGCCGAAACTCTGCCGGATTGTGATCTCACCTTAGAGTTTTGAAGGCTTGAAGCTTAGACACTTAGATTGGGTTCTTGGCGAGCACCAGCACCAAACAAGGCAGGAGTTCGAAGGAATCTAATCCTCAGATCTACGTCACTATACTCCAGATCTAAGCTTGGTTCTTAGATCCCAAGATTCGAGCGGTCATTTCCTTGGTGAAACGATCCCTCCCGGCTATTATCTCCTTGGTGGGATAGTACCCGTAATACGTCGTAGATCTGCTTGGATCCAAATCTCGTGGTGGTCCACGGTAATCAACCCCGGCACAAGCAAACAACCCACAAAGCGAGTGACCGGATAATTGGAGCTCGCGATCTGTTCGACAAATAAGGAAAGTTGTAATTTTTCTTTGTTTTCTTTGATTTTCATTGTAACCGGATCTTATAAAAAGACCGGATCTTTGTAAACGCAAAAAGTTGTTAACCAAGATAGCAATGGAATCGTCAATGAAGAAGAGTTTGATTTTTCCCGCGAACAATCTGGCGACCACAGTGGGAGCCACCGATCTCGCTGCCGAGATCGGAGCGTCGTAGCCGCGGATCTCGATCCCGATCGTGGAGGAGGTCGAGTATGAGTTTGACCAGCAGAAGTACGAGGAGTACGTGTCCTCGTCTGGATCTACCTCCTCCCCCAAGTCCAAGAAGTCCCAGAAGTTCTCCTCCAGGAGAAAAGTCCGTTGGTGTGAAGAAGTTGAAGCTACCAACGACGACATCACCCCGATCGACGCTGAAGTTGCGTCGGGTGAAGTCCCACTGGCCTCTAAGCAGGTCAAATCCGTCGTTGAAGGTGTAGTGACTCTCTCTAAGAGAGCCCGCCAGAGGCAGCGTCAACGCCTTGCGAAGCAATTCGCTAAGGCCATGGAGTCCGTTGACGGGGTCCGCTACCATGCGGATCTGAAGAGCAAACGAGGCAAGCAGCCTCAACAACAAGTGAAGGGTGGTTCCTCCAAGCCACCAACTATGGAGTGGGTCCGTGTCAAACGGAATCGCTCAACACTGGAGGAGCGCATCCGCAAACGCCGCGCACTATCAGCGCAAGCACGGGCCAAAGCTGAAGAAGCCCGTCGGAGGCTGCAAAAGGAGGTGGTCAAGAAACCGCCATCAACTCGCAAGATTTGGAGGCCGAAGTCTGAAGCAACGGTTCAAGCCAAAGAGCAACAACCGCAGCCTCCAAAGATTCAACTTCCGGCAAATCCACCCAAATCGCCGGTGATTTCCGTAACTGCTTCGGGAGATCCCGCAGGACCATCCCGGAAGAGGAAGTCAATTTTGGAGCGCCTCGGTCCAATTCCCAAGGAACGAGGCAAAGCTCCAGTCCAAGAACGCTTGGGGCCAATGAAGAAGCCCCAAACAATGCAACATACTGGGGGTCGCCGCAACCCTCAACACTTGGAGAAAATTGTGGCACCAAAGCGCACAACTTTGCGCATCGAAGTGCAAGAGCCCGCCGAAGGTTCACGCCTACAAAGGCGCGTTTCAAGGCGTGTGACTCTAGATGGTCCGAAGAGGACAATTCATCCTCAGAAGGAAACGTTGTCATCTGATGACGATGATGTTATACCTGGGAGATCGTGCCAACACGCGATAGGTTGCTCCGATCTTCAAACGGATGAGCTGTACTATCGTGCCGGGGGTACGAGTAAATCCAGAAAGAGAAGCCCTCGAAGGCTCGAAACACAATATCCTTGTTCAAAGCTCATTCGGGCGGTACTGTCGGAATGCCACTGTGTCAAGACAGTCCCCGAGAGAGTTTCAGTGTTCGAAAGACTCAGCACTGGAGCGCAGAAACCAAAGCATAGGCGTTTCCAAAGAAGAAGAACAATGGTCGAAGATGGTGAACATTCAAGGGTCACCGCCAACATGAACAACAGAGGAACACTGCCTCAGGATAACCCTGAGATGATTCCAGGACCATCCCGGCCCAGGACTCGCTTATAGTCCGGAGCTATCAAACGAGGAACTTATGGCAGAGTCCGGACAAGGGTGCCTTCAGAGGATGAAGAATCGGACGCTGGTTCTGCAGTCGCATCCGATAACACAGTGTCCAGTGAAGGACAACCCCGCGGATCACTTATGATAAGCGCGGAACAAGTGGCCAAGATGCTTGAAGACGCCATGGTCAAACAACAGGAAACCTTTAGGTTCGAAATGCAAATGGCTATGCAGAACATGAGAGAGATGCATGACCAACAGCTTCAAGCATTGAGGAACCAACAAGGCGAACCAAGTCGTCAGACCCAGAACAACTTGGAAGATGAGGACACAAATGAAGCTCGTAATACCAACAACCCTCCCATCAATTCAGAGGGTGGTAATGAGAATGCCAGTGAAGACACAGGTGAAAGCCTAAAGATCAAAAATCTCGAGAGCAAAATCAATACGTTGATTTCCGCTCAAGAGACAAAAAAGACGGGCATTCCTTGTCCATACCCAAGAGAATGGGAATCAATCCCATATCCGGTGAAGTTCAGTCTAATTAACTTCACGCTGTTTAATAGGATGGGTTCCCCTACTCAGCATTTGATTTACTTCAAATCGCACTTAGGAGTCATCTCTGGTAATGAGCCTCTGATGGTGCGGTCATTCGTTGGCACTTTTCGCGGAGCCGCCTTCGATTGGTATCGTCGCCTCAAGCCAGGAAGCATAAACAGCTGGGACGACATGGAGACTAAGTTCCTCGCGAATTTCTTCGACGATGACACCAAAATCTCTATCGGATCGTTGCTCGATGAGAAGCAAAAAGACGGGGAGCTAGTCGACACCTTCGTCAAGAGGTTCCGAAACAAGGCGATGAATTGCCGGGACCCAATCACCAAGGAATTCATCCTCCAGACCTGCCACAACAACCTTTCGCTGGATGTGTTGGAAGGAATGGGCACCGCACCATCCAAGACCTGGAAGAATTTGAAAGTCCGAGGGGAGCAAGCTGAGCGGTTCCTTAGGAGAAAGAAGGCGGAGAGAGGCCAACCGGCAACAAATCCTCCGAAGCAGAACTTCAACCAGAAAGGGAAAGGTAAAGCTCATGCAAATGCCGTTGATGCTAACCAAACTTTTCAGTTACAACCTCAGCAACAGCAGCAGCAATGAGCGCCACAACAATCGCAGCCGCATTGGCAGTAACGGTCTTAGAAGCAAAAGTCTTCGGAGCCGAAGTTTCCCAAAGTCTACTCCTTCAAGGATGATGAGGTTCCCGGCATCTTCAAGTACCTGTTGGAGAACAACAAAATCCAGTTGCCAGCGATTGTAGATCATGAAGGAGCCACCAAGGTGACTGACCCGAAGTACTGCGCGTACCACAGAGCGGTCCACCACCCAACGAAATCTTGCTACCACCTAAAGGATAAAATCCAGGCGTTAATCGATGTAGGGGTCATAACTCCGAAACCGGCCAAGAATGTGGGAGCAAACGCGGTGTCAATCAGTTTTGGATCGGTGCCTACAACTTGGTTTGAGCTAAAGCACGTCACCAAAGTCGGGATGAAGATGGTGAATGACGACCCGCACGGACAGCGCCAAAAGGGACTCGTGCCACACACGGCCCCGAACGGCGAAATCCTTTGGGTTCACCCTGACCTGATTGAAGATGAACAATGGGCCGGATCATCATCCAAGAAGAAGTCCAAGGGGAAAGGCAAATCTTGTTGTGGAGTTTCTGCCATCCCGGGAGAAGATGACGAAAGAGTCCCCGCTTTCCCGCTCTCCGACGAAGAACAGGAGGCCTTTGCCACCAGAAGTGGGAATGAGTACCACTTCAACTATCCGTCACATAATGATCAAGTAGCTAAGCTGGGAGTGACTAAACGGGGACCAGCCAAAACTTTAACAGAGCTGGGGGTGGTTGCAACCCCTAAGCCGATTGAAGATGCTCAACGACAGTCGACGGATAAACAGAAAGAAAAGAGGCCCGAGGAGGTTCAAAATCCGAAGCAGTCTCGTTTCAGTCGCCCGATTGGAAAGGACAAACCGAAGAGTTCAAAGACCCCGCGTGCCTTCGACATCATGGCTCAGCTAGCCAATATTCCAGCGCGGATAACGCTATATGAGCTGCTGTGGTTGTCAAAGGAAACTAGAGAAGCCTTGCAAGAAGCCTTGGCTGATTCTGAAGCGTTTCTCACTCGGATCAAGCCAGCGCCTGAAGAACTAGAGCTTTTGGCTCAACAGTGCAATGTGGCAGCTAAGAACCTTCCCTGCATCACCTTCACCAAAGAGGACATGCAGACGAAGAATTCAAATCATGATCGGCCCCTGTACTTCGTCGGGTACATTGGCTCCAGCGAAGTCAACCGAATCCAAGTGGATCCGGGTTCCGCTGTGAGTATTATGCCGCTTCGCCTAATGCATAACCTTGGCATTCCAATCAGCAAATTGGCAGCTACAGGCACAGTCATTTACGGATTCAACACCAGCGGGTCAAGACCTTTGGGTAAGATCTGAATAAAGTGCCAAATGGGCGATCTAAAGACGGAGGTCACGTGCTACGTGATTGATGCTGAGACATCCTATAACTTACTATTGGGACGGCCTTGGATCCATAGTAATGTTATAGTTCCCTCAACCTTACATCAGTGTCTGAAATATGTCGACACTGATGGAAGAGTTAGGACGGTGGTCGCGGATAAGCAACCATTCAAAGGGTATGAGAACTACTTCACAGATTCTCTCCTTTATGGTAATGAATCCGATACGGAACCATCGATCCAGGGCACAGACAGCGGAGAAGAAGCTGATTCCGAAGCCGGATTCGATTACAATGGCGGTTTTGTTTTAAATGACATTGTACCCTTTGTAATCAATCTTGACGATGAACAATCGTCAGATGGCGGTTATAACTAGCAACTTACTGATATTGAAATAAATCATGAGTTAGAGTACTCCTTGTCTCTTGATGATGCGATAAAGGGATTACACGATAACCCCAATTTACATACGCCGCTCCGATCATCTTATGTAACGAAGAAAAACCTCCAACAGTCTTTCGGGACAACCCTGGTGATCCCTGCCAAAATAGAAGGCGAGAAGGAAGTGGTTTACGGTAAAGGAGAGAGTTTTCCATTACCTGATTATTTCTTAGAAGAAGATGAGGATGATGACAAATCCGGTCTGCATTTATCCAAATATAGTCCGGAAGCGCGCAAACTCATGGAAAAACAGGGATATAATTTCACACTCGGAGAAGGTTTGTACTTCGATCGAGGTCCCCGTATTCCAACCAAAGCTGCGTATGTACCAAAAGGGAAACCGGAGGACTATTACCGTCACAAGAGAGGCCTAGGCTATGTTTCATCAGATGACGAATGTGGTTGGCAAATCATCGATCAAATTGCTAACAAAGCCGAGGATGGGTACTCGGCAGATTCCTCAGGATGGGACTCCGACACGAGTCTGGGGGAAATGTTCAAGACTTTAATGTCTAACATGACTTTAGCAGATCCATCTACGTTGGAGGATGACGAGCAAATGCCAATGTGGGAGGATCCATGGGTTCATCACTTAAACATGCAGTACGGTGATAGGTTCGAACAGAGAGAGCCACCCACCGAAGACGAAGTAGTCCAAGTTAATATGGGCGATGAGACCAATCCAAAGCCTATATTCATCAGCGGTAGTCTTCCCCCAGATGAGAAGGAGGAATTAATTGCCCTTATTAGGGAATATATCGACGTCTTCGCTTGGAACTACGAAGACATGCCAGGGCTCGACCCCAATGTGGCAATGCACCGCCTCGACATCAAGCCGGATGCCAAACCTATCAAACAACAGCAAAGACGGTTTCGTCCGCAGATTATGGAAGCCATCGAGGCAGAGGTTAAGAAGTTGATCGACTCAGGATTTATCCGAGAGGAACAACACCCAGACTGGTTAGCTAACATCGTTCCAGTCATGAAGAAGAATGGCAAAATCAGGATTTGCATCGACTTCAGGAACCTAAATGAAGCATGTCCAAAAGATGATTTTCCTCCCCCAATCACGGATGTCATCATCGACAATACATGCGGATTCGAGAGAATGTCCTTCATGGACGGCTTTTCGGGGTATAATCAAATCAAGATGCACCCAGATGACGAAAAACATACTGCATTCAGGACGCCCCTCGGTATCTTCTGCTATACGGTGATGCCTTTCGGTCTGAAGAACGCAAGTGCTACATACCAACGAGCGATGACTAAGATTTTCCAGAAACACCTCAGGAAAACGGTCGAATGCTACGTTGACGATTTAGTGGTAAAGAGCCGCAACAAAGAAGATCACATCAAAGACTTGAGAACGATGTTTGATCTCATGAGGAGTCATCAATTGAAGATGAATCCCACAAAATCCTTCCTCGGAATGTCCAGTGGAAAATTCCTTGGATTCGTCGTCACCACTAAGGGTATACCATTGACCCAGACAAAGTCAAGGCAATAAATGAATTGCAACCCCCGAAGAATCTGCGAGAGCTCAGGTGATTGCAAGGGCGTTTGGCGTACATCCGGAGGTTCATCTCAAATCTTTCCGGGAAATGCCAACCATTTTCTAAGCTAAACAAGAAGGGCGTGTCATTTATTTGGGACGACGCCTGCCAAAAAGCATTCGAGGATATCAAGGCATATCTGATGAATCCTCCCGTTCTGGTTGCACCAAAATCAGGTAAACCGTTCTTAATTTACATCAAGGTGATGAACCATTCGATAAGTGCTTTATTAGCACAAGACGATGATAATGGTCACGAACAGGCAGTCTATTATCTAAGTCGGACCCTGATAGGCGCCGAATCTCGATATCCGATGATCGAGAAAGAATGTCTCGCATTGGTATTCGCAGTACAGAAGATGCGACATTACCTGGTCGGCCAGACGATTTATGTCATTGCTAACGTTAATCCGGTACGGGTGTTCATGACTCAACCAGGTTCGATGAATTGGCGATTAGCAAAGTGGGCCCTTCTCTTGTCCCAGTATGATCTGCACTTCAAACAGCAGAAGTCGGTCAAAGGACAAGTGATTTGTGATCTTTTGGCGGCAAGTCCGACAACAGATACAGTTGAAGTATATGATGACTTGCCAGATGAAACCCATGAGGTCAACACCACATCACACCAGCAAGTATGGCAGTTATACTTTGATGGTGCTTCGAGAGCAATTAATAAGGCGATAACCCCTGGATGTTCTAGAGTCTCCTCTGGAGTTAGAGTTGTCTTAGTTTCCCTAGGGAAGCACGTTATGCCTCGAGCTTATTCGCTGACGAATCCATGTTCCAATAACGTAGCCGAGTACAACGCGCTCCTCATTGGACTCAGTTTCGCCAAGGAGCTGGGGGTCGAGTATCTCGAAGTTTTTGGGGATTCTCAATTGATCGTCAACCAAGTTCATGGAGAGTATGAAGTCAGAAACCCAGATCTGATTCCATACCACCAGGAGTTCGTTAGAATGGCAGATTCTTTTGAAGAATTCTATATTGAATACATCCCGCGTCTCCAGAACGCCTATGCGGATGCACTGGCAGCACTAGCAGTATCACTCGCGCAGCCGCCTGAAACTGAACTGCTAGTCACAGTAAGATCACACCAACTCTGCATACCCATATACGATATGGAGGTCGAAGAGAAGGATGATAGAAATGAAAACGCCAAAGAGGTGAACTCAACCCAAATCGGGTCTGAGTCCCGAGATTGGCGCTTTCCCATCATTGACTACGTCCAATATGGCATTTTGCCAGAGAATGTAAAAGAAAAAGAATCTATTCGCCGAAGAGCGCCACGGTTCTTTAATAATACCGAGACCCGTACGTTATATCGCCGGGGGTATGATGATTTGCTCCTCCGATGCCTTTCGAACGAAGAAGCAAAAGAAGTTCTTAAGGAAGCACACGAAGGAGAATGCGGCGCGCATCAGCCCGGTCCCAAGCTGTATGATCGAATCAGAAGAATGGGATATTTCTGGCCAACAATGGTTCGTGACGCGATCGAGTACGCCCGAGAATGTCACGCTTGTCAAGTGCATGCAAATTATATGCACCAACCACCGGAGCGGTTACACACGTCAACCACTTCCTGGCCATTCGAGACATGGGGTATGGACATTGTCGGTCCTATCTTTCCTCCTTCAGTCAAAGGTGATCGGTTTATTCTCGCTATCACCGACTACTTTTCAAAGTGGGCTGAAGCCATTCCGCTTAAAGAAGTGAAGACCAACAATGTCATCAACTTCATCAAGCATCACATCATATACAGACACGGTGTGCCGAGGCGGATCATTCACGACAACGGTCCGCAATTCATAAGCAACGCCTTCATCAGGTTTTGCGACAAATTCAAGATCCAAGATGTTTCATTAACAGCTTATTACCCCGCTGCGAACGGATTAGCTGAGGCTTTTAACAAGACGATCATCAAGATCTTGTCAAAACTCGTGAAGAAGAACAAACGAGATTAGGACGATAAACTCGGCGAAGCGCTCTGGGCTTATCGCACCACCATACGCACGCCCACGGGAGCCACCCCATATTCGTTGGTGTACGGATGTGAAGCTGTGCTACCGTTGGAGATTCAAATTCCCTCCCTTCGGATCGCTCTCGCAACGGAGATGACGACCGAAGAGCAACATCAAAAACGTCTCGAAGAACTCGAGAGGTTGGATGAAAAGCGTTTAGAAGCTCAGCAACACATTGAGTTCTATCAGGCTAGAATATCCAGGGCTTTTGACAAAAAGGTCCGACAAAGAAGCTTTAAGGAAGGAGATCTGGTCCTCGCTGCTCGCAGACCGATAATCCTCACCTCTAAGAAGAAAGGTAAATTTGAACCTAAGTGGGAAGGACCGTTTGTAATAGATACAGTCTATTCAAACGGCGCTTACCGCCTAATTTCTTTAGAGGGCGTCAGGCAATTAATGCCAATAAATGGGAAGTTTTTGGAAAAGTACTATCCCTAGTACTTTCAAGACAACTCGTTTATCGGGAAGTTCCTTGAAGGATATTACACTTAGTATTCTTCAGGATAACCCAATTTCAACTTCACCACCAAAATCCCTCACTGATCAAGTCAATTGACAGTGAGTCCACCAAAAAGGTCCACTCTCAGCTCGGAGTCCCCCTTTCGATAAACGAAAGAACTCCCTTTCTTTTCTCTTTGGTTAAACCTCCTCATGGTTATAACCGAAGTAGAAATTTTACTTCGATAAACGAAGAATTTTTCTTTCGATCAGATAACTCATCCTATAAAAAGTAAAGTTTATCTAGATCTTCTCGATTCTCGGAGTGGAGATCCCACTTCTAGTTTCTTTCTGGCACTAGAAATAGAATATAAAATTCTTCCTTTCCAGAATCCGGGAAATAGGATATAAAATTCTTCCTTTCCCACACCAATTCCTTTTTCCAAAATTTATCAATTCAGGATTCATCCTAGGAAGTTTATCCCGAATCCTAAGCAGGGATAAGTCTGCGCCTAACACGCGCTGCCGGTTTAGTCTTTCTCCGCAGAAAAAGACACCAGAGTTTGATTCTGGGGTATTTTATCCTGAAACCTAAGCAAGGATAAGTCTGCGCCTAACACGCGTAGCCGGTTGGTCCTTAACCGTTGAAAAGAACACTCGTCCACATATTCAACACTGTGGCAGGTTGTTATTAATAACACCAAAATCCATGCCTTACACGCATGGGGAATTTCATCCTGAATCCTAAGAAAGGATATGTCGACGCCTAACACGCGTCGCCGGTTTGATCTTTATCCGTAAAAAAAAAAAGATACCAGAGCCTGACTCTGGGGACTTTGATCCCGAAGCCTAAGTAGGGATAAGCTAACGTCTAATACACGTTGCTGGGTAGCCCATTCCCATAACAATGGTGAAGTCTACATATTCGAAGTTGTAGCACAAAGTCTAAGGGAGTTCATTCCTTTAGCACAACGTCACATGCGGAACGGGTTAAAACAATCCGCGTGTAAGCCCGACTCAAACGGTAGTCGGTAAGAGCAAATCAAATCCGTTAAAGGCTGAGGATTTGCCAAAAATCCTAAGTCAACGTCTCATACACGTTGCTGTTTAGTCTTTTCACAGGAGAAAGACGAAGTCTACGTATTCAATGTCGTAGCACTAAAAGAGTTAACTCTTTTAGCTTAACGTCACGTGTGGAACGGATTTAGACAATCTGCACGCTAGCCCGACTCAAACAGTAGTCGGTAAAGGCTAATCAAATCCGTTAAAGGCTGGGGGTTAGCCAAAAATCCTAAAGTCAATACCTAACACGTGTCGCCGGGTAGCCTATTCCCGTAACAATGGCGAAGTCTATGTATTCGACATCATAGCACGAAGTCTCAGAGGATTCAATCTCTGAGCGCAACGTTACATGCGAACGGATTTCAACAATTCGCATGCTAACCCGACTCAAACGGTAGTCGGTAAAGGCTCATCAAACCCTTTGATGGCTGAGGGTTTGCCAAAAATCCTATGAGTATTATGGTTAACATTTCAAACGGAATGACGAATCATAATAAAAATAAAGATGAAACTAAGAGAGTCAAAGTCAAAGTACATAGCAAACAAAATCATACATCAAGCCCGTGGCTAAAAATCTGCTGGCTGAGCTTAGACAACTTATCATCATAAGCTTGACTAAGCTCAGCTCTAATGGACTCCTCGGTAGCGGCAGAGGTCTTCGCAACAGTCTCCTCTGTCTTGACCAGCTTCTGCTTTAAGGATGTCAGCTCGTCAGATAAAGCAGTGCAGGTCTGCTGGTCCTGTGTTCTCGTCATCTGAAGAATGCTCAAAGTCTCCTTTTCTTCGCGGAGTTCTCTTTCAAGCCGGTCTATCTTGCTTTCACAAGAGATAAGAGAAGAATCGAGCTCGGCAAGTGAAGATAATCTGGTAGCAAGGCCGGTCTCAACTCGAGCTACTCGGTCTCGCTGCACCTGAACCTCAAGATCAGCAAGAATCTGAGTCTCGCGTAGTGACTGTAAGCGAGTATCCAGCTCAGCAGCAATAAATGAAGAGGCACCGGTATCTCGAAGCTCACAAAACATCTGAAGCTCATGCTCTAGGCAGTTGAGGTCGTCAACTATAGCCTTCGCCAAATCTGGATATCCTGCTTCCCTTATCAAATTGACTCTGGAATTAAGGAGAGGTTTAAAGTGGTGAAGTGAAAGTCCGCCATGGAAGAGCTTGCCAATCATAGCATTCACAAAGGAGAAGAAGGAGCGAACTTCTATGCAGATGACGACCTTGTCGGGATCATCGTCAGATAACAACTCCTTCACTAGGACATGAAGACGAGAAGAACGCCCTACACAAAAAAGGGAAGAAGTCTGTCAAAAGTCTTAATGAGAAAAAGGAATAGCACTCCTCAATGAGTTGACTTATACCTTCTTCCCCTTGAGCCACTAGGGGTAGTGGAGGTGTAACGGCTGTAGGTGCATCAACTGGTGTAGTTGGTCTCACAGCCGGCTTAACAGGGTTATTCTCGACGAAAGCTCCTATCAAATTCAAAACAGAATTCGCAGAGGCATTACATTATAGTTGCACCAGTCAAAATTGGCTAGTCCTATAATTAACTTAGAAAGAGGCACATACCTTCAAAGGAACCGTCCTCAGGATTGTTAGCAAATGTGGACTCAGAAAACATATCCCCAGGTAGCTGGTCATCAATCTGAGGAGAGCTATATATGAAGTGCATCATAGGAGTGTCCGCAAACAAGCCTTCCGCGTTAAAGTCATCAATTGAGAAGTCTGACACGGGAGAATATAAATACCAAAGAAGAATGAAGAGATTGCAACTAATGGAAATGAGTTACCTTTCACGGGTGCATTAGCCTCTTCATTTCCAGGATTCGCCTCCTGTAGGTCATCTAAAGGAGCAAGAAATACGGAAACAATTAGACGATGCACAAATTCCTTTGTGCGTCATCCAAAAAAATACTTTGTCAGTGTTAGATGTACCTGGATTCACGGGATCAGGTCCTACATTGACACTCTCCCCGATGTCAGCAACTCCGGTAGATCTTTCCACCGGAGACAGGGGGTCAGACTCACCAGGAGATACAGGAACGGGATCGGGGCGCATCTCGTGCTCTCTACTTTCTCCTATGTAGAGAAGGGAAAAGCATGGGTCAATGTTCAGAATAATCAAGAGGATGGTTTTCAGGGCAGATGTTACCTCCGTCACTAGTAGGATCATCACCAGCAAGGTCCATATCTGAGGCTCGGGAAGCTGCACGCGGCCTACGGGCTAATCTCTTCCGCCTATCAGCAGGGACAATAGTCGAAGCTCTCGCTCGAGGAGGAGGACGGAACTCTTCTTCCGGATCACCAATGGTCCCTAAAACATCAAACCATTGTGAGATTTAATAATTCTGAAAAGCGGAAGAAAAAGATGAATGATTAACCTCGCTTAGAAAAGTCATCGTAATCTTCAGGATCCCCGCCTGAAGCCTCGTCTGTGGAATAGAATGTCCTCTGGCCCTCTTCATCAATCCGGCGAGTTTTGTTCCGCGTCCTCTGTGACCGAGCGTTCTCCCGAATCCTACGGGAATCAACCTGGGAAGCTTCCTCAGCCTCAAGCTCTGTAATCGGCTTCACAGGAATAGTCTTGTTGGCTGCTAACAACCACTTGCAGCTCAAGAAAGTGAGGTTCAACTGCCGATCAGCACTCGGAAGACTGAACTTAGCACCAGTACAGCCAGTCACGGTCCACAACCATGCACGGAGACCGTCTACCAAACCACTATGGGTCCGAATCTGCTGACGAGGATTCCCGATGTAAAGCTGATCATAGCCAAACTGGCGAGCAAATCGGCAGGGTAGATATGGCTCTATGAAGCACTGATCCCTCACCTGGAAAGTCAGATAGCCGGGCCTAATATTCACCAGCCAGTTGAAGCAGCCGATGTCTAAGTGAGTCCGATACTCTCTCGGCCTCTCTTCATCTATTAAACACTCGCCGTATCGGCCAGAGAACTACGGAAAACAAGTCGAAAATGCCCAACACTTGTGGACCTACAGCTGCTGTCTGACATCCGAAAATCCGCGTCCCTCCCACCTACCATTCTCGAGCAACTGTAACAGTGGAACAAAGTGGTCTGTGGCGTTCGGTACCGACATCATATCCGAGCGGTGAAGGACGAACCAAGCCATCAAATAAGCGTACGGAAGCTCCATCTTAAGAGTGGGAATCTGACCTGGCAAATCAGTTTCCTTCCGTGTGAAGGCACTAGAAAGCTGTCGAAGTCCTCGATGGATGTTAGCCACCATCACCGGCAGAAGTGAGAGTTCTTTCTTATAGGCGAGCTGAACTGCTGGGTAAAGTACCTCGAAGGGCAAGGCGTCGCCAGACTGATATGGAACCACACACTTTTTCAACCAGATAGCAAGAAAGCCGGCAAGAAGAGTCATCGGTTGAATCGGTGCGGTAGCATGCCACAAGAATGATCTGAACTTGGTCCTTGCAGGAAAGCCACCCTCGGGACTGCTAGTGGTGTAAGAGTGAGCGTCAATCTTCTTCAGTAAAATGTTCACCTCTGAAAGAGTGAGTGTGGCCAACTCATAAATATCCTCACCGGAACTGCTCTCCAAATTCTTGAACAAGTAATTCGCAAATTGCTTCAGGCTCACACATACCTTGGTCCTCTTTGCTAAAGGCTCGGACTGCGCCAAAGCAATATGATAGTGACAAGTGAGGTCTCATAGAGTCTCATAGCGGTCGGGCATGCGATCCTTCAGCTGACTCAATTCATGGTTGGAGGGGAAGTATTCCTGATATAGCATCTGTCCCATGGGTAAACCAGAAATCCTATGCATCTCATGGAGAGCCAAGCCCAACTCCCCCTACCGGGTCAGAAAAGTGTTCGAGTCTGGATTATAAAGCTCGAACAAAGCACAGAAGTGCCTCGCGCTGACCGGCAAGCCATACATGGTAGCACGAATAGCTGCATATAAGCCACAAGCATGTAACTCTTCACCCCATCGGCTCAAGACATATGTCGTCATACGGGTCCACCAAAACTTGTCCAAAGAATGGACCCAACCATAAAACCTGTGACGCGTCGCGGGCATCTCACGTCCTAGAGCTACAAGACGGTTCCTCAAGGTAGAAGCGGTGGCGAGGAACTCGTTACGTGGTGGCGCATCTAGTCCCACTACTCCGGGATGCAATCCGTTGATATGACTCCTGCTCGAGCCAGGAACTGCTTGATGAGTGACGTAGCCGCAATGGACGCTCTCATGATCCTCCGTCAAGCGCCACGACATCTCCCGTGTCACAGCCTGACGCCTGAGCTCAGTCAATGAGCGATGCCGAGGAATCTCTGGCAAGTATATGAAGCCACTACCGGTCTTATGAAGCCACTGCTCAGTATCGATAAATACGGCTTCTGGGTCGTCGACAGAATCACCAAATAAGAAATCACTCTTCCAAAGAGGCTGAGTAGAGCTGGCGTCCTTTACAAAAGGTGCATCTGTAATCAGCTGGCGAATAGCTCGATGCCCACCTTCCCTCACCACTTGGGCAACCTCAGTCGACGTGTCCGAAGCAAACTGAGGAGTAATCGGAATGGGGGAAGGATCATCGGAGGTCGAGTAATACTCGCCACAACGCCCATATACTGCATGGAATGAGAATGATCCAGAAGGGTATCCCACTGCAAAATAAACAGTTAAACACTGGTTAGTCTCAATTATAAAAGGAAATTGAACTCATCTTATAAATAGCTAAGATAGAGTCATTGCTTTATAAAGGGTGAGACGATTTGGCCATATTGTGCAATCACAAAACAGGGTATGTCGATAACATATCCCTGCCTTATAAAGCGCAATGTAGTGTCAAATCGCCCCCTTTAATTTTGAGATATGGTTTTGACCAAGCAAAACATATCTTTAAAGCATCGATCCTCACCAAGGAGAATCAAGGCTCTTCCCGATTGCCTCACCAAGGAGAACAACGTGGGGTAAAAAGGACTAATTTGCAAATTTTCAAGAAAAAAGGGGGTTAATTTGCAAAATTCCCAAATATGCCAAAAAGCGTCGATCCTCACCAAGGAGAATCAAGGCTCTTCCCGATTGCCTCACCAAGGAGAACAACGTGGGGTAAAAAGGATCAATTTACAATTTTTTTAAGAAAAAAGGGCTTATTTGCAAAAAAGTAGCTCACCAGCATAAGAGGGAGGCGCGCCATCAACCGACACAGCAGGGGAACGACCTCTCGGGGCACGAGACATGATGGCCTGCAAAATAACTCAGGGGGTTAGATTCAAAAAATAATTTCAGCCCTAATTTTTACATAAAAACCACTCAAAATTGCATTTTTTTACCCCCTGAAAGATTAGCTCGAGGCGTCAAATCACACCCTCAACCCTTACATACAATCCCACAACTCTATACATTGGATCGAACATGAAAAAAGATCAAGATTGTGGAGGATTTACCTAAAGAAAAGCTCGAGATCCAACAAAGATGAGACCTTTAAGGAAACTTGAACCACGCGCTCGAGGGGCCTGAAAGAAATTCTAAAGATGGAATTTTTGGGGGGATTTCTCAGTCAAAGATCCAAAGGAAGACTAGATCTAAGACAAAGATCAAATTTTGGTGAAGAACGGATGCCTGACAGAAGAAAAATCAAGAGGGGGAAGAGAGGGGTTCGGCCGGCCCTAGAGGGAAGAAAAAGAGAAGAAAAGAAAAGAAAAAGACCCCTTTTTATAGTGAACCAGCTTTGAACCAGACCGGACCAGGTTGAACCAAACCAGACCAGTCCAAATTAGTTCAAAAGAGGCTGAACCAGACCAAACCAGACTGAACCAGACCAGACCAGTCTGAACCAGTCTTAAACCAGGTTGAACCAGGTTGAACCAGTCTTGAACCAGTCCTAAACCAGGTCGAACCAGGTAGAACCAGCCTTGAACCAGGTTGAACCAGTTTGAACCAGAATCGAACCAGAATGCAAATTGAAGCTGATTCAAGCGTCAAAACAACATCAAGTCAACTGAGGATTCAACCTCTTGTTTATTTTGGTCTCTCCTATGCATTTGGAAGGGTCGGAAGGATTTTAAGCCAAATTACTGCCTTTTTTGGCTCACAAACAGACTGGTTCAGCCCATAATCAGGCCGGTTTAGCTCATTTGAGCAGGAGAAATACTCCAATAAGGTATACGAGTATAAACTATTTCCTATTCTTATTGAGAAGTTCCTGGAGAATATTTTTCTAAAAATATTCTTAAGGATAACTCAATAACACGACGCCGGACAACGCGTCGCCAATAAAGACTCGACGCCGACAATCGAGGGTTAGTTGTATGTCGAACCAACGAGCACAAGCTAAAGATTAGAAAATCAGGAGTCGACTTCAAAAGTTCAAATTCCGACAACGGTCAGACAATAAATGCAGCACCGGAATCCTTACAGACGTTCGACAAAGCACCGAATAGCCTGAAAGAGTGAAGGAATACAGAACGAGAGTCGTTCCCGGTCCCGTTACACCGACAAAAGAAAGGGGCAATCATATCCAAAGCATTCCAGACTCTTCTATAAAAGAATGAGGCTGAAACGCTTTGGAGGGGGTATCTGTAGGCGTATAAAATTACCTATAGGTCCCTTAGCACAGCTCGGCACGATGATTCGACAAATCAACGGACGTTCGAGCGACGAAGCGAACTAACGAGGCTACGAAGCTAACGAACCGCACGTGAACAACGGAATGCATCCATTCGCATGCGGAATCAAGTCAGTGGTTCGGAGAGTCAACGAATCATCCAACCAAGAGAGGATTCGATCTCAAACATCAAAGCGGATTTACTGCCAAATCAGGAATCAAGTCAAAACGAATTGTTTCCAGATCAATCAACCACACAACCGAACAGAACATAACCGGAAACAACGGAAAACGATGGAACCCAACACACCCGGGGGGACTCGGCCGAAACCGAGCCAACCTGGGGTGACTCGGCCCAAGCCGAGCCACCCTAGCGTGGCTCGGTGGCCGAGCCACCTCAGGGTGGCTCGGCATGAGCCGAGCCACCCTGAGGTGGCCGATTCCTCCCCCCCTCTCTCTTGTGCACGCGGGCACAGTTCTGGTGCCCTATAAATAGAGGGGGTGGTTGTTCATTTGAAAGGACTTTTGGTTGAACTTCTGAAGAGCCGAAACTCTGCCGGATTGTGATCTCACCTCGGAGTTTTGAAGGCTTGAAGCTTGGACACTTGGATTCGGTTCTTGGCGAGCACCAGCACCAAACAAGGCAGGAGTTAGAAGGAATCTAATCCTCAGATCTACGTCGCTATACTCCGGATCTAAGCTTGGTTCTTAGATCCCGAGATTCGAGCGGTCGTTTCCTTAGTGAAACGATCCCTCCCGGCTATTATCTCCTTGGTGGGATAGTACCCGTAATACGTCGTAGATCTGCTTGGATCCAGATCTCACGGTGGTCCACGGTAATCAACCCCGGCGTAGGCAAACAACCCACAAAGCGAGTGACCGGATAACAGGAGCTCGCGATCTGTTCGACAAATCAGGAAAGTTGTAATTTTTCTTTGTTTTCTTTGATTTTCATTGTAACCAGATCTTATAAAAAGATCGGATCATTGTAAACGCAAAAAGTTGTTAACCAAGATAGCAATGGAATCGTCAATGAAGAAGAGTTTGATTTTTCTCGCGAACAAGGAGGACCCTAGCAATAGAGTAAGGGTTCACATCAGCAAGGTCCCCACAAGAATGGACCTCAATAAGATCTAAAGGCGCAACAGCAACATAGTTTTTAGGGGACTTGCTTCAACTATAATATGTTCGGCCACAGAGCAGCAGAGTGTCACAGCGCACCAGTAGCAGGCTAGCAAGATAAGAATCAGAATCAGCAGTAGTAGTAGAACTATGCTTAGGGCTAATGACATGGCAAGAAATTGAGGATTGAGGTAACACTAGTAGTTTCGAGGATAGAGGGGTAGGTAAGAGTCATTCAGGAGATCCAGCAAGGACAAATAGTCTTATACGTTCCTGGCAATATAGCGCCGCAGCCTTCAGCTATTGGTAGAGTATATGTAGTTGTTCCTTGTGACCATGGCACGAGCGGAGCCATGGTGGAAGGTACGTTCCTTGTGAACTCCTTTCCAGCCCATATTCTTTTCGATTCTGATGCTTTGTATTCGTTCATCTCCTATGATTTTATAATTAGACTTCAACTTGTAATGCAGCCTTTAGGTATTCCATTATCTATATCTACTCTGTTGGGAGAGGTGTCCCTCTTAGAGAGTATTTGTAGAAGATGTATCCTTAGCTTAGACGATTCCGAGTTTGAAGTTGATTTGATTGTGTTGCGTATGTTTGAGTTCGATGTTATCCTTTGTATTGATTGGTTATCTTCCTACCATGTGAGTATCGACTATTTTACAAAGACAGTCAGCTTGTGAGCTTTTGATGGATTTGAGTTGGTGGTAGAGACCTCACGAGGAAACCAGTTAGCGGAGTCATTTCTGGCATACGTCGAGGAGGTGATGTTGTGGGATCGGGGTGCCGATTTAAGTGAAACACGAGTGGTTTCAAAGTATCAAGATGTCTTCTAGGACATACCTGGTTTACCTCTTATAAGAGTGGTTGAGTTTTCCATAGAGTTGCAGCCTAGCACCGCACCAATTTCTCGAGCACCTTATCATATGGCACCTGCTGAGACGATGAAGCTCCAGATCTAGTTAGATGAATTATTATCTCAGGGTTGCATTCGCCAGAGTCATTCTCCATGGGGAACGCCGATCCTCTTCATCAAGAAGAAGGATGGTAGCATGTGATTGTGCATAGATTATCCTGAGTTGAACAATGTCACCATCCGGAACACGTATCCACTACCGAGGATTGATGACTTGTTGGACCAGTTGTAGGGAGCGTAGTGTTTCTATGGAGATTGATCTTCATTTCAGTTATCATGAGTTATGTGTCTGGGAGATGGATATTCCTAAGACCGCCTTTCTAACTCAATATGGATCTTTCAAGTTTCTTGTCATGCTATTTAGGCTTACCAATATACCCACGGTATTCATGGATTTGATGAATTAGGTTTTCCATCCATACTTGGACTAGTTCCTGATCATGTTCATTGACGACATTCTTGTTTATTCAAGATCGGAGGCAGAGCATGAGCAGCACCTACAGTTAGCATTGCAAACCTTGCAGGAGCATCAGATATATGCTAAGTTTAGTAAATACGAGTTTTGGCTAACAGAGTTTAGATTTTTCGACCATGTTATCAGCCGAGAGGGCATTACAGTAGATACGGCTAAGGTGGAGGCCATTTTTGATTGGGAACCGTCAAAGATAGTTACCGAGATTCGTAGCTTCTTAGGTCTAGCGGGCTATTACAAGAAGTTTATTCAGGATTTTTTGAAGATTATGATGCCACTTACACACCTTAATAAGAAGGGTGTACAGCTTGATTTGGGGCACGGAGTGCTAGGAGGCCTTTAAGACCTTGAAGGTTAAGCTGACTTCAGTGTCATTGTTAATTCTTCTAAGCAGTGATTAGACTTTTGTCATCTACACTGATGCGTTGTTATCGGGTCTTAGAGATGTTTTGATGCAGACCCAAAGAGTTGTAGCCTATATTACGAGGCGGATAAGGACTCATTAGCAAAATTACCCCACACATAACTTGGAGCTAGT
>BQKN01065338.1:0-34079 GCA_022839385.1 Asparagus kiusianus
AGAGAGAGAGAGAGAGAGAGTTAAACTTGTGTCCACTTAAGTGGACAACAACACTTTGTCCACCAAAGTTCTTATCCACTCATTTATATATATAAAATGTCACTTCATATCATGCAAGGATCCCTAGGAGGGATCTAAAGGTTAAAAAGTTTGGTGGATGTCCACTTAAGTGGACACAAGTGTTGGGTCTGAAGTCTGATCGATGGAGGAGATCATCAAGAAGTTGAACCCCGCGGAGGTGTTAACTTTGATGAAGCTGATGAAGTTGTCGGCTGATGAGAGCACGACAAAACCATCGAAGAAGTTGGAGCTTCCGACCATCGATCTGAAGCTTGATGGACAGGGTACTTACCTGAGCTGGTCACGGCGGGTGAGATACACCCTTGCAGGGAGGAAACTGGAGGGTTACTTAACAGGAGAGGTGACAGAGCCGGATGAGGACTCGGACGGAAGAGATGAGTGGAAGTCCACTCATATGTTGGTGTACATCTGGCTCCTCAACTCATTGGTCCAGTCGATCGCCGCCATAGTGGATGACATTGAGAAGGTGAAGGACGTCTGGGAGAAGTTGAGGAGGACCTATGATGGAGTGGGGAATAACCTGAGGGTGTTCTAGATTAAGGGAGAGATCGACGCCACAGTCCAGGGAGAGAGGACTGTACAGGAGTATGCCACAGAACTGGAGCGCCTGTGGCTAGATTATGATCACTTCTCACCTCGGGCGAGCTGCAAGGACCCGGGATATAAAGAGCGGGAGGCCTTTCTATAGGAGAGGACTATAGTGTTTCTCAAGGGATTGACATCAGAGTTTGCTCAGCGAATTGCATTGCTGCTAGCTCAGCCGAAGATTACCACGCTTGAGGAGGCTGTCTCGGCCATGATCAAGGAGGAGACTCGCATTAGGCTGCAGGCAGGGACAGGTGGACTTCCTATGGTGAAGTCAGCACTGGTAGCCTCTAGCAACACTGGATCCAGGGGAGAGACTCGGCAGTGCTACAACTGCGGTGAAGTGGGTCATCTAAGGCATGCTTGCACCAAGCCACCCAAGGAAGGAGATTCGGGTGGACGTGGACAGTTCGGAGATCGTAGTCGTGACCGTGGGGGTCGACGATGTAGAAGAGGAGCAGACAACCGGGCGAATCTGATGGTAGCAGAGAGAGAAGTAGAAGCTGAGGTGGTCTTTACTGAGGAGGATCATGCGCTCCCGGCGACACTCAGGAGGAAGCAGAAAGTAACGGGGGATGGAGACAGGAGGAGTGGGACTGAGGAGGCATCCACTTCGTTCTTTGCCAGAGGCAACACTGCTACCTATGCTCATCCAACCAAAGGTACTGATGACATACATGCTCTTGCTTCTATGTCTCCTGACAGATCACCAGAATGGATAGTCGACTCCGGTGCGTCTCGACATGTGACAGGTAATGCGAGTGAGTTCTCATCATATACTCACCTAGCATCGCCTGATAGTATTCAAACAGCTGATGGTACATTTCAGCCAGTGGTTGTAAGGGTACAGTCGATTGTACAGGTTCTATAACTTTGTCAAATGTTTTGCATGCTCCTTCTTTTCCCGTCAATCTTTTGTCCATTAATGCTATCATCCTCCAACTAAAATGCATTGTTTCTTTTGATATTCCCAAGGTGATCTTCCAGGAGAAGGGGACGGGGCGGAGACTTGGGACTGGCGCATGGCGTAGTGAACTGTGGTATCTAGATCGTGAAGGGCTAGATTCAGCGTTGGTATCAATGATAGAGAGAGCAGGAGTAGGATCTGAGATGAGTGCTGAGAGCGTGTTGATGCTTTATCAACAGCGTTTGGGACACTCATCCTTTAGTGTTTTAAGTAGATTGTATCCATCCTTATTTGAGAAAGCAAATAAACAGAAACTTATATGCGATGCATGTGAGTTTGGAAAGCTTACTAGAAGCTCTTATGTTAGTTCTGATCATAGGAGTTCTCATGCATTTGACCTGATACATTCAGATGTTTGGAGGCCTTGTTCCACAAGTTCTATGAATGGATATAAATATTTTGTTACCTTTATTGATTGTTTCTCTCGTGTTACTTGGTTATATCTAATGAAAAATAAAAGTGAAGTGTTTGGTTGCTTTCAAAACTTTCATAGGTATGTTAAGACTTAATACGGAGCAGTGATGAAAGTATTGAGGTCTGATAATGGGACAGAGTATACCAACAGAGCGCTTGGGGAATACTTGTCCGCTCAGGGAATACAGCATCAGACGACATGCACATACACACCAGCCCAGAATGGGGTAGCGGAGAGGAAGAACAGACATCTTTTAGAGGTAGCTAGAAGCATGATGATCTTCATGAATGTCCCAGAAACATTGTGGGGGCAAGCTGTGTTGACCGCAGCGGTGCTGATCAACAGAATGCCTTCGAGAATGCTGGATTGAAAGTCTCCGTGTGAGACGTTGAAGGGAGATAATGACGGACTTCTTCCACTTGGCTGTGTGTACTTTGTGAAGGACAACAGACCATCTGTCGGGAAGCTTGCCCCTAGAGCGGTGAAGTGTATCTTTGTGGGATATTCTGCTACTCAGAAGGGATATGTTTGCTGGAGCCCGGTGGAGAAGAGGCTGTTTGTGAGCATGGATGTAACACAACACTCTTGAGGTGGTTTGCACTTCACGTGGATAGCTGAAACACAAAATAGAGAAATTTAGTAGAACCAAGAAGCTGCAAAACAATAATTGCAGGCAAAAAAACACAAAAAACGCTTTTATCTACACTATAGAAAACTACTACTACTTGTTGATAAGCTCATAAGCTATTTTCCTAAAGTGTTCCCTTATATTTTAATAGAATTTTAACAATATTATGTAATGATGTTCTTACATTTCAATATTGCGTTGCATAAAACGATGAGAAAGAAAGCGCGTAGTGAAAAATAAATGAAATTTTACATAAACAAAAAGATGGATAATTAATAGGACAATTTTTTAAAAGCACGCACTTTTAATAATTAAATATTAAAAACGACCATTTAAAAAAAAATAGCAAAACCGACCATTTTCTGAAGTAAAGGATCGGTTTTGTAGCTGCTGTGCTCTAGCGAAGTGTACGGGACTAGTAGTCTCATACACCTCATTTCTATTTTTCCTCATGATAACAGAAATGAAATGTACGAAATTAGTAGTCCCGTATGCTTTGCTAAATCACAATAACAACAAAACCGACCCTTTTCGGTTTAACTTCTCAAAAGATCGTTTTTGCTATTTAAATATTAAAAACGGGTGCTTTTAAAAATTTGTCTCGATTAATAAGGTCAATCTGTCAATCATATAGATCAAAGCATTTTATTTCCTTTTCTTTGTGGTGCAAAACAAAAATATGCATAAGCTAATGAGTGACGCCTTTCATACATTTTGAGAAATTAATATAGGGAGGATATTATGTGAGGAGAAGAAAATATACGCTTAGATTTCTCTTGGGGATCATAGTTTGGAAGAGGCATCCGAGAGCAAAGTGCTACCTCCGTAGAGGAAGCCAGAAGCAAAGTGAGCGCAAAGAGTAAGGCGATGCTCTTCATAGTTTCTCTCTCTCTCTTGAAATCTTAGAATGGGACCGCTTCAAGTTTACTAATTCATTGAAGGGAGCAAGTATCTATTTAGAGCATTTCCAACAGGTTCCTCATCTTCTTGAAATACTCAATTTTGGAGAATATAGAGTTTTTTTTGGTCCAACGGATTCCCCATCTCATTCCCTAAAATAGGGAAGGAGGAGAAAAAATAGAGAGCCTTCCCCAAATCTGCAGCATTCTCCAAATTTTTAGGGAGAGCTTTATTATTGTAATAAATGTGATTTTTTAAAGTGGGGAAGCTGTTGAAGTTGGAGCAAAAATAATTTGGAGAATATGACTTTTGTTTCTCCATTTTGGAGAAAATTTTGGAAAAGCTGTTCTAGAAGGGGGTATGTGGTTGGATATGTGCCCCAAGCATTATTTATCTATTTATAAAGATGACAAGAGTAAAGGTGGGTGAATATGTGGGCAGCAAATTTGCGAATTTAATATGTTATTGGTCTATTTTGGATAAGTTTTCACATGGGTTGTCATTAATGATAAGTAGGACACCTCGCAACTAGAGGGCCTCCTCTTTTGACAAATATTAATAACGTATAGAAAGCTACCTGAGGTTGAAAGGATAAATTTTCAAAACCGTCTTATTTGAACTTTTAATCCCAAAAACCGACCTATTCGTATTTTATTTGTAAAAACAGACCTAATTTCAGCCTTGGTGCTAAAACTAGGTCGGTTTTTGCAAAAAAATTCCAAACTTCACGGGAGTTCAATTCCCGTGAAGTTTAGTAGCTATTTTATTAAGGGCCTGTTTGTTTGCACGGAAGTAATTGTGAAGTAGCTGAAGTAAAAGAAGTAAAAGCTATTTCTGCTACTTTCAAGCAAAAAAGTGTGTTTGGTTCTCTGAAAAACTTACTTCCAATACTTCCCTAAATGCTTATGTGGCGCCTACGTGTCATTCTTACTTCCAAAATATTTTTCCAATCCTCAATACTCAGAAGTAGCTCGGAAGTAGTTGAAATGCATATTAATTAAGACATACATAATTTTTTTATTAATATTTCCTTTATTAGTTACTTCTAACAACTTTTCATTGATAAAATTACTTCCTAGTAATATTTCCAAATGTTATCCTAACAAAAAAAAGTAAATGAAGATGAAGAAGTTCTACTTCTATTACTTCTAAAAATATATGAAACAAACAAAAAAATGCTATTTCCACTACTTCCTACTTCATAGCTTTGAAAGTTACTTCTATAACCTACTTCTTACTTCTAATACTTCCATTATCCAAATGGGCCCTAAGCTGCTAAACTTCACGGGACTTGAAGTCCCGTAAAGTTTCAAAAAAAAATGTTAAATGCCCCAACTCCGAAGTCCCGTTCCCCTTCATCTCCCTCCCCAAAACAGAAAAATCCAACAGAAATACACCAAACTTTACCCCTTTTCGTTCAACTCATTTCATAACTCAAAATTACCCGATCATCCTCATCGTCCTCCCCCTCCCCCTCCCCCTCCCCCCTCTTCACCTTCCCCCCTCCTCCAGCCCCAGACCCACTTTATCAAGAACGGTCGTCATTACCCACTCCGACTTCTCGTCCTGAGCCGGGCCCCACTCGGTCCAGGCGTTCTCCCTATTGTACAAATCGGCGAAAAGAGCGATCTTGAACCTCGAATCGCCGGAGAACTGCAGCGATTTTCCGGTGGCCAAACGGAGCACCGGGACTGTAACGCCCCGCCCCCGAAGTGCACCACAGGCTTAGCATGTGCTTTGTGCTCATGTTGCCGTTGTCATGCATCTCAAAATTAGCTGCTCATTTTGGGGGCGTGACAGGGACCTCGACACATCTTCCATCGCCGACAAGGAAATGGACGGCTGTGATGATGCTGATGATGAGGATCGGTATTGGTTGGGTCTTGAGAAGCTCATCTGATGCTTAAAGTTGAGATTTTTTTTTAGGTAAAAAGGGGGAAAGTTTGGTGTATTTCTGTTGGATTTTTCTGTTTTGGGGAGGGAGATGAAGGGGAACGGGACTTCGGAGTTTGGGCTTTTTTTTGAAACTTCACGGGATTTGAAGTCCCGTGAAGTTTAACAGCTTAATTAAATGACTGCAAAACTTCACGGGAGTTCAAGTCCCGTGAAGTTTGGGAACTTTTTTAGCAAAAACCAACCTAGTTTCAGCATTTGGGCTGAAACTAGGTCGGTTTTTGCAAATAAATTCGAAATGAGTCGTTTTTTGGGATTAAATGTCTAAATAGGGTGGTTTTGAAAATTTGTCCGAGGTTGAAATCTTAGAATCGGACTAAGTTCAAGTTTAGGGCCCTCTAGGGTATTCACGTGGGTGAAAACAATCAAGTTGTGGACCCCACAGATTTTACTGGTTGGCAGCATGGGACATGGTAGATTCTTCTAGCGGGCGTTAGTGACTTCTTATCTTAACTCGCATAAAAATACTTTTTTGTCACTTCTCCCTCCTGCTCTTCTATTGCTCCTCGGGGTATTTCTTCTTCCTCCTCCTTTTTTTTATTTTGCTATTTTTTTCACTTAGTTTTACATGTTTTACTGCTCCCCTGTCCAACCAAAGAACACTTTTACTTTTGTCAAGTCTCACCCTTCATTAGTAACTTTTGAAAATCTGGGCTTATTGTGTATGATTGGGATTGTTTCTGTTGATTCATAGAATATTTAGATCAAGATATAGATAAAATGTTGAGGATGGATTGATCCTTCTTTAGGAACTACTTCTTCAACTATTGATTGGTACTTGTATGGCTAGAAACGACGAAAACATTGGAGAAGAACAGGATTTTTGGAGCAGGCAGAGGTTTGGGTGCTTGCCGGCCAACCGCGAGCTTTGGGGCAGTCGACCGGAAACATGCACGAGTACAGGGTATTTTCTAGATTTTTGTCCGGTCGACCGCGAAGACTTCGGCGGTCGACCGTGGACCCTGTAATGCATTTTTTGGTTTCTTTCATTCTAGTCGGTCGACCGCGACGATTTAGACGGTTGACTGTCGGTCGGGTTTAGGCCTGATTGCGGTTTCCTGTTCTGTTTGGGATTTGTGTTTGGTATAAATAGAAACATGTTTTAGGGTTTCTTTGGGAATAGTATTAGGGATATTTGGAGCACAGAAAAGAGTCTTTTCTGGAGCTATTGATTAGAGTTTTGTTTGAGAGATTGAGAGTTTTGTGTGAGAGATTAGTTTGTGGTTTTGTAATTGTTGTGCGCAGCAGAAATTTCGGCAGCACCTCTGGTGCACAACAAGAGAGTAAAATCCCAACTAAATTCATGTTTCACAAAGGAAACAAGAATCGACAGTGATATATCTCAACAAAGTGGGATATAAACTCTTCCTCTCATCGGTTCTAGGACTGATTTGTCGAGGGAACCTAACAAGCTATTACAAATCACAGCAAGACAAACTATTTTTACGTGGTTCGGCAAGTTGCCTACGTCCACGGGGCAAGGAGGAGGGAGATCTACTATTAGAGAAAAAGAGAATACAAATAGGATTTACAATCACACAAGATCTCACAAATAAAACCCTCAAACAATCTCTCAAATCTCTCACAAAAGCCGCTTGATAAAAGACCTCTGATTTTTCCCCACGCGTCCTTTTTCTCCCCCTGCAGTAACCCTCGCCGATTAAGCCCTCTATGTTTTCCCACATTGCACTTTTTTTCCACCCAAAAAACCTAGGAACAAATCGTTCCTATTTATAGCCTGTACGTGTGTGGTGGCCCCCGCGTTGAAAACGCGTCTCGCGATAAACGCGTCCAATTCAACGCGTCGTGGGGTATGGCCCCCGCGCCCCCACGCCCGCGTTCATAATTCTCCACCTCGGTGAAGTTTCTCAAAAACCGAGCCGACACCAAAGCAACCAAATGTCTCACTTGATGCATTCAGTATGAAGTGGAATAAATTCCACGACAACGGACTCAATCCACAACAAGTCGGGAACACAAACGAGAGCTCAAACAATCTCCCCCATCGAAATCAACTAATCCAACCCGGCTGCATCTAAAGACTGTCTACGTATCCTCTTACCCAAGGAATCAAGCCTCACGTAGTTCACCCAAATGGCCTCCAAAGGCCTCAACATCGAAGAATGTTCAAAAGCTCCAAACAATGACCAAACTTAACACCTGAAACAACTTTAGTCAACATATCCGCAGGGTTATCCTTTGTGTGGATCTTCTCCAATATGACATCATTGTCATCCAAAACACCACGAACAAAGTAGAATCTGACATCAATGTACTTCGTACGTGCATGATAGACCTGGTTCTTCGCCAAATAGATAGCCGACATACTATCACAATATACCTGAATGGTCTCCTGTGATATCCCTAAGTCCTCTAACAATCCATGCGACCATAAAGCCTCCTTTACAACTTCAGTCACTGTCATATACTCCGCCTCTGTAGTAGAGAGAGACACTATAGACTGAAGTATACATCTCTAACATATTGGTGCTCCTGTCAATGTAAAAACATATCCTAAAATAGACCGACGCTTGTTAAGATCCCCCGCATAATCTGAATCCACATAGCCAATACAATCCTGCCATGTCTTCTCATTCTTCTGAAATACCAAACCAACATCCACGGTACCTTTGATATACCGTAGAATCCATTTCACGACCTCCCAATGACCCTTCCCAGGATCGTGCATGTACCTAGATACCATGCTCACAGCCTGTGATAAATCTAGCCTCGTACACACCATAGCATACATCAAGCTACCCGTTGCACTGGCATATGAAACATTCGACATATAATCTCTATCTTCAACAGAAACAGGTGGCATACTAGCTGAAAGCTTGAAGTGGGAAGCCAATGAAGTGCTAACTGCTTTTGCATTACCATCAAAGCTGAATTACTTCAACATTTTCTACAAATAACTCTTCTGTGTATGCTTCAATCTTCCCTTCACCCTGTCTCTATCGATCTCCATACCCAATATCTTCTTTGCTTCTCTAAGATCCTTCATCTAAAACTCGGATGACAGGTCCTCTTTCAACTTTTGAATAGTCGAAGAATTCCTAGAAGCAATAAGCATATCGTCAACATATAAAAGCAAATATATGTGATCATTATCCTGTAGCTTGTGCATGTAAACACATGGGTCATATGGGCTCCTCGTGTATCCATGGCCAATCAAAAAGGTGTCGAATCTCTTGTACCACTATCGCGGTGATTGCTTCAAATCATAAAGAGACTTCTTCAATTTCCAAACCAAATCTTCCTTTCCTGCAGCTTTGAATCCCAAAGGCTGGGTCATGTAGATCTCCTCATCTAAATCTCCATGTAGAAAGGCTGTCTTAACATTCATCTGGACTAAATCTAAATCCAGCTGTACCACCAATGCTAATAAAATCTGAACCGACTAATGCTTCACAACGGGTAAAAATACATTGTTATAATTAACGCCCTCAAGCTGTGCATATTCCTTGGTAACTAATCTGGCTTTGTACCTAATGTCCCTAATAGAAGATCCTTCCTTCTTCGCGTATACCCACTTGCAACCAATAGCTTTCTTACCCTTAGGTAGCTTTGCAAGTTCTCAACTGTCGTTCTTCTGAAAAGACCGCATCTCCTCCTTCATAGTTTCCCTCCACCTGATCGAATCGGGGCTAGACTCTGCCTCCCAAAATGCTGATGGAACCATATCATCGACAACCTCCACTGATAATGCATATACGATCATGATATCATTATACCTAGCTGGTCGACGAATCATCCTTCTAGGTTTATTCGCTGCAATAGACTCCTAAACATGACTCTGCTCCTGAGTCTCACAATCCACTGTATCCTCTATCTGCCCGACTGTCATCTCATCTCCTTCCAGTGTCACCTCTGTAGGAGCCTTAATGGATACAATGCTATTTGGAGTAGGTGGAGTCACATCATCCTCCACCTGCTGCGATATCCTATTTATCTGGTGTTCCTCCACCTGCTGAGGAAATTGAGGCCTCATCATGTACACCTCATCAAAAGTGACATCTCTGGTAATAACTATCTTTTTATCCTGTGGATCCCATAACTTGAAGCCTTTAACTCCATCTCTAAATCCCACAAAGACTACTTTTCTCCCCCTCGGATTCAATTTACCATCATTAACATGGTAATAAGCATGACACCTAAATATCTGAAGCGACTCATAGTCACTAGCTACCAAATCAGACCAACGCTCTAAAGGAGTCTTCCCCTGTATCGCAGTGCAAGGTAACCTGTTCACGAGATGGCTCGCATAAACTAACTCCTTAGCCCAAAAGGATCTAGGCAATCCATTCTGCGTCATCATACATCGCACCTTCTCTAGTAAGGTACGATTCAATCTATCAGCCATCCCGTTCTGTTGTGGTGTCTTACGAACTGTGAAGTTTCACCTAATGCTGTGATCCCGGCAAAAATACAGAAACGGATCACTCTTATACTCTCCTCTATTGTCCGAACGAAGAGTCTTCACCTTTCTACCTGTCTGCAACTCCACTTTCTTCTTTCACTCCATAAAAATATCCAGGACCTCATGTTTATGCTTCATAGGGTATACCCAATTTCTTTTGGAATAATCGTCAATGAAAGTGACAAAATAGTTAGCACCACCAAGTGATGTGTGCTTAGAAGGGCCCCAAATATCTGTGTGAATATAGTCCAATATACCTTAGGTATTGTGAATAGTGGTACTAAACTTCACTCTCGTCTTCTTTCCAAGTACACAACGCTCACACAGCTCTATCTTGCAGGTCTTCACACCTTTTAATAACCCCTATTTCGCCAATGCCTGTAGGGACTTATCACCAGTGTGTCCTAAACGCATGTGCCATAAACTGGTAGTGTCCTCTTTTGTAGTGATAGAAGTTGCCAGACCCCCTATAACTGTCTTATCCTTCAAGTAGTATAGGTTATTTTCCTTAACACCTTGCATCACCATCATGGACCCCTTCGTGACCTTCATAGTTGCATTCTCTAAGATCACCCAATAGCCAGCTGCATCCAAAGTTCCAAGTGAAATAATGTTCTTCATCAACTACGGTATGAACCTTACTTCTTTCATCTCCCGAGTCATCCTGTCACACATGCGGATCCAAACTATACCAACACTACCAATAGGGCATACGTGGTCATTACCGATAAGCACGACATCCTCTCTTTCTAGCTCTTTAAAGCTGCAGAACCAATCCCTCCTAGGACAAATATGATATGTAGCATCAAAATCCATCATCCACTCCGTAGAGTCAGCGTAACAAACTGACAATAATATTGAGATTGAAAAGCCCGAAGAATCCGTATCTGAATTGCCATTACAAGTCTTGACAACATTCACTTCCGAAGCTTGTACATTTTTCCCTTTATTCTTCTCGGCTTTATCGTTTAACTTTGGGTACTCGTTCTTCCAATGTCCTTCTTTTTTATAGAAATAACACTGGTTCCTACCAACACTCTTATGGCCACCTCTATTCCTTGATTTTGAGTGATCGGACTGCCAACGGTTTGGAGAACGGCCTCAAACTGCTAATGCATCTCCTGATTGCATGCATCTAAAATGCCTATAGGTATACACACGTAGCTCAAGACGAAGGGAAGATGATGAACGTCATCATCCGAGTCAAGAAGGATTATCCAAGTGCTCGCCGCGCTTGTCGGTCAGCTCCAAAGTGCCCGTCGCGCTTGTCGGTCAGCTCCAAAGTGCCCGACGGGCTTGTCGGTCAGCTCCAAGTACCGTAAAGAAGCTAATGAGCACATGAAACAAGTTAACGAAGCATACAAGTCAACAAGACAACCAGATACATAAAACGGCAGAAAGTATAAGTCTCAGAAAATCACAAAATGCTAAAAAGTTCAGCCAAGGATAATTCACCGGCGCCAACGTGGGATAGCGGTAGCTGACCCGCGCCAGTGAGGGTCAGCAGAGGCTGGCCCGCGCCCCCCGTAGGTCAGTAATACCTACCGCGTAGTCTTGAGCCTCAAACACTTTTTTGACAGGTTTTTTTTGCTATTTTCTTGGGATTTGTTTGTTGCCGAGCATCTCAATTGATTGGATATCATCTCTAAACAGGGCTAGGCTGTTGTCAACTAAAGATATGAATAAATCCTTTGTTCTTATCCAAATAACCACATCCGAAGCCTTATAAATACAAGCCTAGGGCCTCCTTTTACAAAGGGCGAATTATTATCAAGAGGAGGAGGTGCTGTTGGATTGAAAAGTCAAGGAGCACGAAATTTCAGAGGAGGCTAGCTAGATCTTAGCGAACTCCGGCATAAAGAAGGAGTATTACGAAGGATCCGAAGCCCCGTACCCCCTTTCCTTGAGATTAGGCTTGATCTTAATCTTGAGAAGAGTACTGATTTCGCTTGGTCGATATCAGTACTGTAGCGAATACTTCCTGGTGAAGTAGGAGCTCTGATCAATTATTCTGTCAACCAAATCTGGTCCATAGGCGGTCCACGGATAAACCCCGGCACAGGCAAAGATCCCACGCAAACAGCAATAGGCGATAAACGTTCTCTGCTGTGTGTTGTTTGAAAGAGATTGTAATTTTCTTTATTTTCATTGTGTAAGATCTTATAAAAAGATCGTCTTTTTCAAACTTATTGTAATGACTAAAGTTATAATGAGTTATACAATAAAGAAAATAATTTTTGACCCAAACACGCTGACGATCACAGTGGGAGCCAATAATCTTTCTACGAAGGCTGATGCGTCACAACCTCGGATCTGCATCCCGGTTGAAGAAGTGGTCGAATACGAGTTCGACCAACGAAAATACGAGGAATATCTATCCTCCTCCTCCTCCATATCCTTCTCCTCTCGTAAGCGCAGGATGATCAACGCCCCCGTTGTTACGGTAACTGCACCTTGTAATGCCCCTCCGGCCTCCAAGGAGGCCAGATCTGTTGATCTGGACTCCTCATCAATCAAGGAGATAGCCACTGGAAGCGCGCCAACTTTGTCGAAGAGAGCTCGCCGAAGGCAACGCCAACGCTTCGCGCGCCAACTCGCTAAGACTTTGGATCTAGTAGACGGGATCCGTTACAGGACGGATCTAAAATTTAGGGAACACCAAGCACCCCAACAACGAGCAAATGATCCCTCCTCCAAGCTAGCAATGAACGAATGGATTCAAGTCAAAAGGACCCCTTAGACCCTTAAGGAGCACATCCAAAAGCACTGCGCACTGCTTGCGCACGCGCGAATTCTTGTGCAAAAAGCACAAAAGAGGTAGAAGGAGGACAAGGCCGAAAAACCGGCAAGACTGCGCAAAGTATGGAGGCCGAAGTTTAAAATGGCGGCCGAAAAGATGAAAGAACTCGAGTCACGCCCAAGTGACTCGGCTAGACGTGGGTCACCAAGAGGTGACCCGGCCAGCCGCGGGTCACCACAAGGTGACTCGGCCAGTGGCGGGTCACCCCAATCTGACCAGCACCTGGGCCGAGCTAGGGGGTGTTTCGCGCCTGTTTTTCTGACTCCAGTGAATTCTGCTCCTATTCCAACTATTCTCGTACCTTCGGTGAAGTCTTATGGCAACACTGACTTGTCCTGACTCAAAATGACAATAGCAAAATGCCTAGGTCCTTTGCACGAGGATCAAGGCAGAGTTCTAATCAAAGAACGCTTAGGCTCGATAAATGAACCCCGAGTAGCTCATCGAGCTGGGGGTCGTACTCGCCCTTACAACAAGTCAGAGCCTTCCTATAATAAGAAAGCTTCTATAACTGATCGTCTCAGACTGCGAGTCATTGTCCAAGAGCCCATCGAGGTCCTACGCTTACGAAAGTGTGGCTCCAAACGTGTGACTCTTGAGAACGCCAATAAGGCAGCAAGCCTCAGAAGGAAATACGTTCGTCGAACGATGACGTTATACCTAAGAAGTCATGCCAACACATGATAGATAGCTCCGGTTATCATACTGATGAGTTGTACTATCAGGCTTGGGGTACGAACATATTTCGAAAGAGAGATACCCAGGAAGCGGACTTTCATTGTCCGTGTGCCAAACTTATCAGGACAGTATTATCAGCGTGTAGCTATCCCAAGACCGCTCCACATAGGGTCTTGGTACTCCAAAGGCTTTCCTCTGAAGCATCAAATACTAAGCCAAGATGTTTCCTTAAGAAACAATCAGCCGTTCAAGATGACAAACTTCCAAAAGTCATAATTAACACGGCTGATAGAGAAAAGTTAACTCGACCTTCTAGTTCTGACCCGCTCATATCGCATCGTCTAATTCGGTTGTGTCGGGAACCATTAGACAAAGGGATTATCAGATAATACAGAGGGGATTATCCTTGGATGATGAAGCATCAGATACCAACTCTGTAATTATATCTGATAATACAGTATCTAGCCTAGGACAATCTCGCGATGCACTTATGATCAACACCGAGCAAATGGCCAAAATCATCGAGGATGCTTTGGCTAAGCAAAAAGAGAACTTCACGTTCAAATTGGAAATGGCCATGATGCGGATGAAGAAAGAGCATGACCAACAGATTCAGACTCTATCCAATCAACTTGGTGAATCCAGCCGTCGCAACATTACTAACCAAGCAGGTAGCGATTCAGATATGGACGAACACCTCGATGAAGACAACCCTCTGGCTGATCAAAATGCTGGGGGTGTCCCTACTAAAGACAACAACGATGGGGGTGGTCCTACCGAAGGTGATAATATCGGAGGTGGCCGCGTTATTCCTCTTAGAAATTGTCCAAAGCATGATACAAATGAGGACGAGAAGATGAAAGACCTCGAGAGCAAAATCAACGCTCTGATGTTTGCTCAAGAGGTGAAGAAGATAGGTATCCTGTGTTCCTATCTAAGAGAGTGGGAGTCAATCCCGTATCCAGCGAAGTTCAACCTGATCAACTTCACGTCTTTCAATGGAAAGGGCTCCCCCACTCAACAATTAATTTATTTCAAGTCCCACTTAGGAGTGATCTCTGGTAACGAGTCTTTAATGGTCCGGTCATTCGTTGGCACCCTTCATGGGCTTGTCTTCGATTTGTACCATCGTCTCAAGCCTGAAAGCATCAACGACTAGGACGATATGGAAAGCTCATTTCTCGGTAATTTTTTTGATGATGACACCGAGGTATCCATCAGGACACTCTTTGAGGGGAAACAGAAAGACGAAGAAACGGTCGATGACTTCATCAAGCGCTTCCGAAATAAGGTGATGAATTGACGAGATCCAGTCATAGAGGACTTCATCCTCCAAACCTATCATAACAACCTATCCATTGATATTTTGGAAGTTATGGGAGTATCACCGTCCAACACCTTGAAAGAGTTGAAGGTACACGTGTTTTCGTCAAAAGTTGGTTTTGTTGCTGAATTCATTATATATTCGGTCGATTACAATAAATTCAAGAGAATTAGTCTTTTTATAAGACCTCTTTTACACAACAAAAATAAAGATTACAACTCTTGAGAAAATAAACGCAGGATCGTTGTTTGGATCGCTGCTTGCGTGGGTTCTTTGCCTGTGCTGGGGGCGCGTTAGCCCGTGGACCGCCGAATCACAGGTCCTGGTTGAATCGTGAAGGCTTTAATGATTCTTCCTTCGTTTATCGAAGTGAGAATTTGAAACGATATCTTATCGAAGTAAGATAGTCGTTCTTCTTGAAATCAAGTCAAAGCTTGAATGTCAAGGGATTGCTCCAAGAACTTAGATCTCTGCTCTAACAAAGGCCTCTCTGTGCTCTCTCCTGGAATCCCCCGTACTCCCCGATCAGCCTTTGGATCCTTCCCCCTTAAAAAAATCGATTACAGGGGGTATTTATAGCCCTGGAGGAAAACTGTCTTCCGAGACAGTGTTTACTGTCTCGCTGGTCGAGACAGTGTTTGCTGTCTCGCCCAGCGAGATAGTAAATTTGCTGTCTCGCCCTACGAGACAGTAAAACACTGTCTCGGAACTCCTCAACTGCCTGACAGTTTCTTGTAATTGCCTCCCCACGTTTTGAAACTCTGTTATTTTGGCAGTTGTCAACGTAATTCTCGCCCACGACGTTTCCCACGTTCTGGAACAGTTAGTGGCCACGTGTCGGCGGTTATGCAAAGCAGTTTTGATCCTCTGGGAGCTGTCTCGTGTGCGAGACAGTAAATTCTGTCTCGTACGGCGACACAGTGAAGACTGTCTCGCGTGGGCGAGACAGTGAAGACTGTCTCGCGTGGGCGAGACAGTAAAAGTCTGTCTCGCCCAGCGAGACAGTAAAGACTGTCTCGCGTGGCGAGACAGTAAAGACTGTCTCGCATGTGAGACAATCTATATTTTGACATTTTAGATGACTTTCTTTTGAGCTGTGTTTGGATATCTTTCAGCATTTTTTGACGTCTACAGATACCCCCTCTAAAGTATTCCAGACTCATTCTTTTATAGAGGAGTTCTGGGATACTTTGGATAAGATAGGTTTTACTTACGATCCTTTCAATGTTTGGTTGAGTAGATCTTGTAGAAGAACCCGTAGATGGCTTCAACTATTGACCTCTTTGCTTCTCAATCTATTCAGTGCTTTGTAGAATAGTTAAGATCCTTCCGGCATCGCATTTATCGCTTGACCGTTGTCGAGATCTTGAATCGAAGCTGGAATTTATAATTGTGAACTCAGCTTTTGTCATCAAATTGATACTGTTGGGAGGTAGTCAGGTTATTCTTAAGAATATTTTAAGTGATATTCTCCAGAAACTTCCTGTTGCGGATAGGGAAACAGTTTAGACTCGTGTACCTATTGGAGTATTCTGGTCTCTTTTTTGTTGGTAGAGATGAACCCAAAAAAATCGGAGAGGAAGAACTTTATATTCTATCTCCTGGTCTCTTGTTTGTTGCTAGAGATAAACCCAGAATCGGGGAGGAAGAATTTTATATTCTATCTCCTGGTCTCTTGTTTGTTGGTAGAGATAAACCCAGAATCGGAGAGGAAGAATTTTATATTCTATCTCCTGGTGCAAAGGAAACTCGAAGTGGGATCTTCACTTAGAGAATTTGGATTAGTTTGAATAATCCTAACTGTCATAAGGTTTGATTATCCAATTCAAAAGTAGACCTTTCATTCGCAAAATGAATCAAAAGGAGATTTGGTTGTGGTCCTAACTGTAGTAAGGTTTGACCAAGTAGGGGTTAAGATGATCCTAACTGTTTAAAGGTTTGATCATTCAATTTGTGGACCTCTCGTTCATGGAAGGAATCGAGAGGGGATTTTGGCTCTGGTCCTAACTGTTTCAAGGTTTGACCAGGTAGGAGTTTGATACGATCCTAACTGTTTAAAGGTTTGATCGCTCAATTTGTGGACCTCTCGTTCATGGAACGAATAGAGAGGGGATTTTAGCTTTGGTCCTAACTGTTTAAAGGTTTGACCAGGTGGGAGTTTGATATGATCCTAACTATTTAAAGGTTTGATCGTTTGTTTTGTGGACCTCTCGTTCATGGAAGGAATCGAGAGATGATTTTGGCTTTGGTCCTAACTGTTTAAAGGTTTGACCAGGTGGGAGTTTGATACGATCCTAACTGTTTAAAGGTTTAATCGCTCAATTTATGGACCTCTCATTCATGGAAAGAATCGAGAGAGGATTTTGGTTTTGGTCCTAACTGTAGTAAGGTTTGACCAAGTGGAGGTTTGAGACGATCCTAATTTTTAAAGGTTTGATCGCTCAATTTGTGGACCTCTCGTTCATGAAAGGAATCGAGAGAGGATTTTGGCTTTGGTCCTAACTGTTTAAAGGTTTGACCAGGCGGGAGTAGTGAGAGTGGGAGTACAAATCATAACGGGAGTGTGGACTCGATCAAATCACAGTGGGAGTGCTGACCTGTACTAATCACTCGGTGGAATTTTCGGTGTCAAGTGATAAAGACTTAACACGAAGGGGTTTGACAATTCGTCCAGGATTGACCGATCAAAATTCTAAGCATTATATCCGGACTCTAACCATGAAAGTGTTGAGTGCATGAATATAGCGGAAATTTGAATGGATTAAACAAGAAAGAATTTTGGTGACCCCAACTTCAATTAATCTGATCGGTGGGGGTGATTCTGTGGTGGGAGACTGTGAGTCGTCAAACACCAATGAGAGTTTTGTGAGGGAAAATCGATCTAATGAAGTGATCGAATCTCATCTCAGCAAAAGAATGTTCGGAAATCATAAGAGAAGTTTAGTGTTTATCATTTTGTTCATAATAATCGGGTTATCCCTAAGAATATTATGTTTAACATTCTTCCGGGAACTTCCCGTCATATGAATTATCGACCCCCAGTTTTCTTTGCAAAACTAGGTATAACGAGGAATATATTATCCTCAGTCACATGTTTGGGTTATCCTTAAAAATATAAGATTCTCTAGGAACTTCCCATTACATAAATCATCCACCCCCAGCTTCCTTTGTGAGACTGGGCTTAACATTGTATTTAGTTGGATGACCAAGAAGCAGTTTATACTCGTATACTTTTTGGAGTGTCATGGAGAAGCAGTTTATACTCGTGCATCCAATGGAGTAAGGGGGAACAGTTTATACTCGTATACCCAATGGAGTAAGGGGGAACAGTTTATACTCGTATACCCAATGGAGTAAGGGGGAACAGTTTATACTCGTATACCCAATGGAGTATATGTCGTCTTTATTTGGCTTGTTTTGCCGTTATGACGCCAGAGTCAATTAAGGCTTGGATCTTGTTCTTGAGTCCAAAGCAAATCTCGGTGGGATGAAGAACCCTTCTGTGGTATGCACAGTAGTTTGGATCTGTAATCATCTTAGCACCTTCTTGATCTTTAATAGCGGCAGTTCGATTTTGTCATTGGCGAGGAGGTATTTCAAGATGGTTGGAGCTTCATCATCTTCGAAAGTGTAGGCGTATAAAATTACCTATAGGTCCCTTAGCACAGCTCGGCACGACGATTCGACAAATCAACGGACGTTCGAGCGACGAAGCTAACGAACCGCACGTGAACAACGGAATGCATCCATTCGCATGCGGAATCAAATCAATGGTTCGGAGAGTCAACGAGTCATCCAACCAAGAGAGGATTTGAACTCAAACACCAAGTGGATTTACTGCCAAATCGGGAATCAAGACAACAAATCGATTCCAGATCAAGTCAACCACAAACTTGATACAGAACCGGAAAACAACCGAACGACGGAGAATACCCGGGGGGACTCGGCCTGAACCAGGGTGGCTCGGCATGAGCCGAGCCACCCTGAGGTGGCCCGATTCCTCCCCCCTCTCTTTTGTGCACGCGGGCACAGTTCAGGTGCCCTATAAATAGAGGGGGGTGGTTGTTCATTTGGGAGGACTTCTGATTGAACTTTTGGAGAGCCGAAACTCTGCCGGATTGCGATCTCAACTCGAAATTTGAAGGCTTGAAGACTTGGACCCTCGGATTCAGTTCTTGGCGAGCACCCGCAACAAATAAGGCAGGAGTTCGAAGGAGTCTAGTCCTCAGATCTACTTCGTTACACTCCGGATCTAAGCTTGGTTCTTAGATCCCGAGATTCGAGCGGTCTTTTCCTTAGTGAAACGATCCCTCCCGGCTATTATCTCCTTGGTGGGATAATACCCGTAATACGTCATAGATCTGCTTGGATCCAGATCTCGCGGTGGTCAACGGTAAACAACCCCGGCGCAGGCAAACAACCCACAAAGCGAGTGACCGTATAACAGGAGCTCGTGATCTGTTCGTTAAATAAGGAAAGTTGTAATTTTTCTTTGTTTTCTTTGATTTTCATTGTAAACCGGATCTTATAAAAAGACCGGATCTCTTTGTAACGCAAAAAGCTGTTAATTGAGTGCAATGACATCGACAATAAAGAAGAATTTGGTTTTTCCCGCGAACAATCTGGCGACCACAGTGGGAGCCACCGATCTCGCTGCCGAGATCGGAGTGTCGCAGCCGCGGATCTCGATCCCGGTCGTGGAGGAGGTCGAGTATGAGTTCGACCAACAGAAGTACGAGGAGTACGTGTCCTCGTCCGGATCTACCTCCTCCCCCAAGTCCAAGAAGTCTCAGAAGTTCTCCTCTAGGAGAAAGTTGCGTTGGTGCGATGAAGTTGAAGCCACCAACGACGACCTCACCCCAATTAACGCCGAAGTTGCGTTGGGTGACGTCCTACCGGCCCCTAAGAAGGTCAAATCCGCCATTGAAGGCGTGGTGACTCTCTCCAAGAGAGCCCGTCAGAGGCAGCGTCAACGCCTCGCGAAGTAATTCGCCAAAGCCATGGAGTCCGTTGACGGGGTCCGCTACCATGCGGATCTGAAGAGCAAACGAGGCAAACAGCCTCAACAACAAACGCAGGGTGATTCCTCCAAGCCATCAACTATGGAGTGGGTCCGTGTCAAACGGAATCGCTCGACGTTGGAGGAGCGCATCCGCAAGCGCCGCGTACTATCCGCGCAAGCACGGGCCAAAGCTGAGGAAGCCCGTCGGAAGCTGCAGAAGGAGGTGGTCAAGAAGCCGCCGCCAACTCGCAAGGTTTGGAGGCCAAAGTCTGAAGCGGTTCAGGCTAAGGAGCAAGACCCGCAGCCTCCGAAGATTCAACACCCGGCAAAGCAATCCAAACAGCCGGTGATTTCTACAACTGCTTCGGGAGATCCCGCAGGACCATCCCAGAAGAGAAAGTCAATTTTGGAGCGCCTCGGCCCACTTCCGAAGGAACGAGGTAAAGCTCCAGTCCAGGAACGCTTGGGGCCAATGAAGAAGTCCCAACCAATGCAACATGTTGGGGGTCGCCGCAACCCTCAACACTTGGAGAAAATGGTGACACCCAAGCGCACAACGTTGCGCATCGAAGTGCAAGAGCTCGCTGAAGGTTCACGCCAACAAAGGCGCGTTTCAAGGCGTGTGACTCTGGATGGTCTGAAGAAGACAATTCATCCTCAGAGGGAAACGTTGTCATCTGATGACGACAACGTTATACCTGAGAGATCGTGCCAACACACAATAGGTTGCTCTAACCTTCAAACGGACGAGCTGTACTATCGTGCCGAGAGTACGAGCAAATCCAAAAAGAGGAACCCTCGAAGGTTCGGGACGCAGTGCCCCTGCTCAAAACTCATTCGGGCAGTACTGTCGGAGTGCAACTGTGTCAAGGCAGTCCCCGAAAGAGTTTCTATGTTCGAGAGACTCAGCACTAGAACGCTACAACCAAGGTCTAGGCGTTTTCGAAGAAGAAGAACGATGGTCGAAGACGGTGAATATTCAAGAGTCACTGCCAATATGACCAGCACAGGGACGCCGGCTCAGGATAACCCCGAGGCGATTCCGGAAATACCTCGACGCGTAACTCGTCTACAATCCGGGGCTATCATTCGTGCAACGTATGGTAGGGTCCGAACAAGAGTACCGTCGGGAGATGAAGAATCAGATGCTGGCTCAGCAGTTGCGTCTGACAATACCGTGTCCAGTGAAGGACAGCCCCGCGAGTCGTTTATGATAAGCGCGGAGCAAGTGGCCAAGATGCTTGAAGATGCCATGGCCAAACAACAGGAAACCTTTAGGTTCGAAATGCAAATGGCTATGCAGAATATGAGAGAGATGCATGACCAACAGCTTCAAGCATTAAGGAACCAACAAGGCGAACCAAGTCGTCCTAACCAGAATAACCTGGAAGATGAGGACACAAATGAAGTTCACAATGCTAACAACCCTCCCATCAATCCAGGGGGAGGTAATGAGAATGCCAGTGAAGACACAGGTGAAAGCCTGAAGATTAAGAATCTCGAGAGCAAGATCAACACATTGATCTCTGCTCAAGAGACGAAAAAGACGGGCATCCCTTATCCATACCCAAGAGAGTGGGAATCAATCCCATATCCGGCGAAGTTTAGTCTAATTAACTTCACGCCGTTTAATGGGATGGGTTCACCGACTCAGCATTTGATTTATTTCAAATCGCACTTGGGAGTCATCTCGGGTAATGAGCCTCTGATGGTACGGTCATTCGTCGGCACTCTTCGCGAAGCTGCCTTCGATTGGTATCGTCGCCTCAAGCCAGGAAGCATAAACAGCTGGGACGACATGGAGACCAAGTTCCTCACGAATTTCTTCGACGACGATACCAAAATCTCTATCGGATCGTTGCTCGATGAGAAGCAAAAAGACGGAGAGTTAGTCGACACCTTCGTCAAAAGGTTCCGGAACAAGGCGATGAATTGCCGGGACCCGATCACCGAGGAATTCATCCTCCAGACCTATCACAACAACCTCTCGCTGGATGTGTTGGAAGCAATGGGCACAGCACCATCCAAGACCTGGAAGGATTTAAAGGTTCGAGGAGAGCAAGCTGAGCGATTCCTCAGGAGAAAGAAGGCGGAGAGAGGCCAACCGGCTACAAATCCTCCGAAGCAGAACTTTAACCAAAAAGGGAAAGGTAAAGCTCATGTTAATGCTGTTGATGCTAACCAGACATTTCAATTGCAACCTCAGCAACAGCAGCAGCAGCGAGCACCACAACAATCGCAGCCGCATTGGCAGCAACGGTCTCAGAAGCAAAAGTCTTCGGAGCCGAGGTTTCCCAAAGTCTATTCATTCAAGGATGATGAAGTTCCCGGCATCTTCAAGTATTTGTTAGAAAATAACAAAATCCAATTACCGGCGATCGTGGATCATGAAGGAGCCACCAAGGTGACGGACCCGAAGTACTGCGCGTACCACAGAGCGGTCCACCACCCAACGAAGTCTTGCTACCACCTCAAGGACAAGATCCAGGCGTTGATCGATGTAGGAGTCATAACTCCGAAACCGGCCAAGAATGTGGCAGCAAACGTGGTGTCAATCAGTTTCGGATCAGTGCCTACCACATGGTTCGAGCCAAAGCGCGTCACCAAAGTCGGGATGAAGACGGTGAATGACGACCCGCACAGACAGCGCCAAAAGGGACTCGTGCCACACACGGCCCCGAACGGCGAAATCCTTTGGGTTCACCCCGACCTGATTGAAGATGAACAATGGGCCGGATCGTCATCCAAGAGGAAGTCCAAGGGGAAAGGCAAATCTTGTTGCGGAGTCTCTGCTATCCCAGGTGAAGATGATGAAAGAATCACCGCTTTCCCGCTCTTCGACGAAGAACAGGAAGTCTTTGCGACCCGAAGTGGAAATGAGTATCATTACAAATATCCATCTCCTGGCGATCAATTAGCTGAACAGGGGGTGGCCAAACGGGGACCAGCCAAGACTCTCACAGAGCTGGGGGTGATTACGGTTCCTAAACCGGCTGAAGATACTCGACGATAGCCGGCAGATAAACAGAAAGAAAAGAGGCCCGAAGAGGTTCAAAATCCGAAGCAGTCTCGCTTCAGCCGTCCGATTGGAAAGGACAAACCGGAGAGTTCGAAGACCCCGCGTGCCTTCGACATCATGGCTCAGCTAGCCAATATTCCAGCGCGGATAACGTTATATGAGTTGCTGCGGCTATCTAAGGAAACCAGAGAAGCCTTGCAAGAGGCCTTGGCCGATTCGGAAGCATTCCTCACTCAAATCAAGCCAGCGCCAGAAGAACTGGAACTGCTAGCCCAACAGTGCAATGTGGCAGCTAAGAACCTTCCCATCATCACCTTCACCAAAGAGGACATGCAGACGAAGAATTCAAACCATGATCGCCCCCTGTACTTCGTTGGGTACATTGGCTCCAGCGAGGTCAACCGAATCCAAGTGGATCCGGGTTCCGCTGTGAGTATTATGCCACTGCGACTGATGCACAGCCTTGGCATTCCAGTCAGCAAGTTGGCGTCTACGGGCACAGTCATTTACGGATTCAACACCAGCGGGTCAAGACCTTTAGGAAAAATCCGGATAAAGTGCTAATTGGGCGATCTGAAAACGGAGGTCATGTGCTACGTGATTGATGCTGAGACATCCTATAACTTACTATTGGGTCGGCCTTGGATCCATAGTAATGTTATAGTTCTCTCCACTCTACATCAGTGTTTGAAATATGTCGACACTGATGGAAGAGTTAGGACGGTGGTCGCGGATAAGCAACCATTCAAAGGGTATGAGAATTACTTCACAGATTCTCTCCTTTATGGTAACGAATCCGATACGGAACCATCGATCCAAGGTACGGACAGCGGAGAAGAAGCTGATTCCGAAGCCGGATTCGATTACAATGGTGGTTTTGTTTTGAATGACATTGTACCCTTTGTAATCAATCTCGATGACGAACAGTCGTCAGATGGCGGTTGTAACTGGCAACTTGCCGAAATTGAAATAAATCATGATTTAGAGTACTCCTTGTCTCTTGATGATGCGATAAAAGGATTATACGATAATCCTGATTTATGTATGCCGCTCAGATCGTCTTATGTAACGAAGAAGCGTCTTCAGCACTCTTTCGGAACAACTCAGATTATTCCTGCTAAAATAGGAGGACAAAAAGAAGTGGTTTTCGGTAAAGGAGAGAAGCTTCCATTGCCAGATCATTTCCTAAAAGAAGATGAGGATGACGACAAATCTGGTCTGCACTTATCCAAGTATAGTCCGGAAGCGCGTACGCTCATGGAAAAGCAAGGATACGACTTCACACTCGGAGAAGGTTTATACTTCGATCGAGGTTCCCATGTCCCAGTCAAAGCGGCATATGTACCGAAAGGGAAACCCGACAACTATTATCGTCACAAGAGAGGCTTAGGCTATGTTTCATCAGATGACGAATGTGGTTGGCAGATCATCGATCAAATTGCTAACAAGGCTAAGGATGGGTACTTGCCAGATTCTTCAGCTGAAGATTCCGACACAAGTTTGGGAGAAGTATTCAAGACATTAATGTCGAACATGACTACAGCTGATCCATCTACGTTGGAGGACGACGATCAAATGCCAACGTGGGAGGACCCATGGGTTCATCACCTAAATATGCAATATGGTGATAGATTCGAACAGAGAGAACCACCCACCGAGGACGAAGTAGTCCAAATTAATATGGGCGATGAAGCCAATCCAAAGCCTATATTCATCAGCGGTAGTCTTCCCCCAGATGAGAAGGAAGAGTTAATTGCCCTTATCAGGGAATATATCGACGTCTTCGCATGGAATTACGAAGACATGCCAGGACTCGACCCCAACGTGGCGATGCACCGCCTCGACATCAAGCCGGATGCCAAACCCGTCAAACAACAGCAAAGACGGTTTTGTCCGTAGATTATGGAAGCCATCGAGGCAGAGGTTAAGAAGTTGATCGACTCAGGATTTATCCGAGAGGAACAACATCCAGACTGGTTAGCCAACATCGTTCCTGTCATGAAGAAGAATGGCAAGATCAGGATTTGTATCGACTTCAGAAACCTGAATGAAGCATGTCCAAAAGACGATTTTCCTCTCCCAATCACGGATGTCATTATCGACAATACATGCGGATTCGAGAGAATGTCCTTCATGGACGGCTTTTCGGGGTATAATCAAATTAAGATGCACCCAGACGACGAGAAGCATACAGCATTCAGAACGCCCCTTGGTGTCTTCTGCTACACAGTGATGCCATTCGGCTAAAGAATGCAGGTGCCACATACCAACGAGCGATGACTAAGATTTTCCAGAAACACCTCAGGAAAACGGTTGAATGCTACGTTGATGATTTGGTGGTAAAAAGCCGCAACAAAGAAGATCACATCAAGGACTTAAGGACGATGTTTGATCTCATGCGGAGTCATCAGTTAAAGATGAATCCCACAAAATCCTTCCTTGGAATGTCCAGTGGAAAATTCCTCGGATTCGTCGTCACCACTAAAGGTATACACATTGACCCAGACAAGGTAAAGGCAATAAATGAATTGCATCCTCCGAGGAATCTAAGAGAGCTCAGAGGATTACAAGGGCGTTTGGCTTATATTCGGAGGTTCATCTCAAATCTTTCTGGGAAGTGCCAACCATTTTCTAAGCTAAACAAGAAAGGCGTATCATTTATTTGGGACGATTCTTGCCAGAAGGCATTCGAAGATATCAAGGCATATCTGATGAATCCCCCTGTTCTTGTTGCACCAAAATCAGGTAAACCGTTCTTGATTTACATCAAGGCGATGAACCATTCGATAAGTGCTTTATTAGCACAAGACGATGATAATGGTCACGAACAGGCAGTCTATTACCTAAGTCGGACCTTGATAGGCGCCGAATCTCGGTATCCGATGATCGAGAAAGAATGTCTCGCATTGGTGTTCGCAGTACAGAAGATGCGGCATTACTTGGTCGGCCAGACGATTTACGTCATTGCTAATGTTAATCCGGTACGGGTATTCATGACTCAACCGGGTTCGATGAATTGGCGATTAGCAAAGTGGGCCCTTCTCTTGTCCCAGTACGATCTGCACTTCAAACAGCAGAAGTCGGTCAAAGGACAAGCGATTTGCGATCTTTTGGCGGCAAGCCCGACAACCGATACGGTTGAAGTATACGATGACTTGCCAGATGAAACCCACGAGGTTAATACCACGTCACACCAACAAGTATGGCAGTTATACTTTGATGGTGCCTCGAGAGCAGTCAATAAGGCAATAACCCCTGGATGTTCTAGAGTCTCCTCCGGAGTCGGAGTTGTCCTAGTTTCCCCAGGGAAGCACGTAATGCCTCGAGCGTATTCACTGACAAGCCCATGTTCCAATAACGTAGCCGAGTACAACGCGCTCATCATTGGACTTAGTTTCGCCAAGGAGCTGGGGGTCGAATATCTCGAAGCTTTTGGGGATTCTCAACTGATTGTCAACCAAGTTCGTGGAGAATATGAAGTCAGGAACCCAGATCTGATTCCATACCATCAGGAGGCCGTCAGAATGGCAGATTCTTTTGAAGAGTTTTACATCGAATACATCCCGCGTCTTCAGAACGCTTATGCAGACGCACTGGCAGCACTAGCAGTATCACTCGCGTAACCGCCCGAAACCGAACTGCTAGTCACAGTAAGATCACACCAACTCTGTGTACCCATATACGATATGGATATCGAAGAGGAGGATCATAGAAAGGAAAATGCCAAGGAAGTGAACTCAACCCAAATTGGGTCCGAGTCCCGAGATTGGCACTTTCCCATTATCGATTACGTCCAATACGGCATTTTGCCGGAGGATGTAAAGGAAAAAGAATCTATTCGCCGAAGAGCGCCACGATTCTTTTATAATACTGAGACCCGTACGTTATATCGCCAGGGGTACGATGATTTGTTTCTCCGATGCCTTTCGAACGAAGAAGCAAAAGAAGTTCTTAAGGAAGCACACGAAGGAGAATGCGGTGCGCATCAGCCTGGTCCCAAACTGTATGATCGAATCAGAAGAATGGGATATTTCTGGCCAACAATGGTTCGTGACGCGATCGAGTACGCCCGAGAATGTCACGCTTGTCAAGTGCATGCAAATTATATGCACCAACCTCCGGAGCGATTACACACATCGACCACGTCTTGGCCATTCGAGACATAGGGTATGGATATCGTCGGTCCCATCTTTCCACCTTCAGTCAAAGGTGATCGATTTATTCTCGCTATCACCGACTACTTTTCAAAGTGGGCTGAAGCCATTCCGCTTAAAGAAGTGAAGACGAACAACGTCATCAACTTCATCAAGCATCATGTCATATACCGATACGGCGTGCCGAGACGGATCGTTCATGACAACGGTCCACAATTCATAAGCAACGCCTTCATAAGGTTCTGTGATAAGTTCAAGATCCAAGATGTTTCGTCAACGGCTTATTATCCCGCTGCGAACGGTTTAGCTGAGGCTTTCAACAAGACGATCATCAAGATCTTATCAAAGCTTGTGAAGACCAATAAACGAGATTAGGATGATAAACTCGGCGAAGCACTCTGGGCTTATCGCACTACCATACGCACACCTACGGGAGCTATCCCATATTCGTTGGTATACGGATGTGAAGTTGTGCTACCGTTGGAGATTCAAATTCCCTCCCTTCGGATCGCTCTCGCAACGGAGATGACGACCGAAGAGCAACATCAAAAGCGTCTCGAGGAACTCGAAAGGCTGGACGAAAAGCGTTTGGAGGCTCAACAACACATCGAGTTCTATCAGGCTAGGATGTCAAGGGCTTTTGACAAAAGGGTCCGCCAAAGAAGCTTCAAGGAAGGAGATCTGGTCCTCGCTGCTCGCCGACCAATAATACTCACCTCTAAGAAGAAAGGTAAATTCGAACCCAAGTCGGAAGGACCGTTTGTAATAGACACAGTCTATTCAAACGGTGCTTACCGCCTAATTTCTTTAGAGGGTGACAGGCAATTAATGCCAATAAATGGGAAGTTTTTGAAGAAGTACTATCCCTAGTACGTTCAGGACAACTCATTTATCGGGAAGTTCCTTGAAGAATATTATACTCGATATTCTAGAGGATAACCCAATTTCATTTTCACCACCAAAATCCCTCACTGATCAATTTCAATTGACAGTGAGTCCACCAAAAAGGTCCACTCTCAGTTCGGAGTCCCCTTTTGATAAACGAAAGAGCTCCATTTCTTTTCTCTTTGGTTCAACCTTTTCATGGTCATAACCGAAGTAGAAATTTCACTTCAATAAACGAAGAACTCCTCTTTCGATCAGATAACCAATCCTATAAAAGGTAAGTTTATCTAGATCTTCCGGATTCTCGGAGTGGAGATCCCACTTCTAGTTTCTTTCTTGCACTAGAAATAGAATATAAAATTCTTCCTTTCCAGGATCCGGGAAATAGAATATAAAATTCTCCCTTTCCCACCCCAACTCTTTTTCCAAAATTTATCAATTTAGGATTCATCCTAGGAAGTTTATTCCGAATCCTAAGCAGGGATAAGTCTGCGCCTAACACGCGCTGCCGGTTTAGTCTTTTTCCGATTGAAAAAGACACCAGAGTTCGATTCTGGGGTATTTTATCCTGAAACCTAAGTAAGGATAAGTCGACGTCTAACACGCGTCGCCGGTTTGTTCTTAACCGTTGAAAAGAACACTCGTCCACATATTCAATATTGTGGCAGGTTGTTATTAATAACACCAAAACCCATGCCTCACACGCATGGGGAATTTCATCCTGAATCCTAAGAAAGGATATGTCGACGCCTAACACGCGTCGCCGGTTTAATCTTTATCCGTAGAAAGGATACGTCTAATACACGTTGCTGGGTAGCCTATTCCCATAACAATGGCGAAGTCTACATATTCGAAGTTGTAGCACAAAGTCTAAAGGAGTTCATTCCTTTAGCACAACGTCACAGGTGGAACGGATTAAAATAATCTGCATGTAAGCCCGACTCAAACGGTAGTCTGTAAGAGCACATCAAATCCGTTAAAGGCTGAGGATTTGCCAAAAATCCTGAGTCAACGTCTCATACACGTTGCTGTTTAGTCTTTTCACAGGAGAAAGACGAAGTCTACATATTCGAAGTTGTAGCACAAAGTCTAAAGGAGTTCATTCCTTTAGCACAACGTCACAAGCGGAACGGATTAAAACAATCCGCATGTAAGCCCGACTCAAACAGTAGTCGGTAAGAGCACATCAAATCCGTTAAAGGCTGAGGATTTGCTAAAAATCCTGAGTCAACGTCTCATACACGTTGCTGTTTAGTCTTTTCACAGGAGAAAGACGAAGTCTACGTATTCAATATCGTAGCACTAAAAGAGTTAACTCTTTTAGCTTAACGTCACGAGCGGAACGGATTTAGACAATCCGCACGCTAGCCCGACTCAAACGGTAGTCGGTAAAGGCTAATCAAATCCGTTGAAGGCTGGGGGTTAGCCAAAAATCCTAAAGTCAACACCTAACACGTGTCGTCGGGTAGCCTATTCCCGTAACAATGGCGAAGTCTATGTATTCGACATCATAGCACGAAGTCTCAGAGAATTCAATCTCTGAGCGCAACGTTACATGCGAGCGGATTTAAATAATTCGCATGCTAGCCCGACTCAAACGGTAGTCGGTAAAGGCTAACCAAATCCGTTGATGGCTGAGGGTTTGCCAAAAATCCTATGAGTATTGTGGTCAATCATTTCAAACGGAATGACGAATCATAATAAAGATAAAAAGGAAAACAAGCTTCACTAAAAGAGTCAAAAGTCAAAACACTCAGCAAACAAATCATACATCAAGCCCGTGGCTAAAAATCTGCTGGCTGATCTTAGACAGCTTCTCATCATAAGCTTGTCTAAGTTCAGCCCTAATGGGCTCCTCGGTGACGGTCGAAGTCTTCGCAGCAGTCTCCTCTATCTCGGCTAGCTTCTGCTTCAAGGACTTCAACTCATCAGACAAAGCCGTGCAGGTCTGCTGATCCTGTGCCTTCGTCATCTGAAGAATCCCTAAATTCTCCTTTTCTTCGCGGAGTTCTCTTTCAAGCCGGTCTATCTTGGTTTCACAAGAGATAAGAGAAGAATCGAGCTCGGCAAGTAAAGATAATCTGGTAGCAAGGCCGATCTCAACTCGAGCTACTCGGTCTCGCTGCATCTGAATCTCAAGACTAGCAAGAATCTGAGTCTCGCGCAGTGACTGTAAACGGGTCTCCAGCTCAGTAGCAATGAAGGAAGAGGCACCGGTATCTCGAAGCTCACGAAACATCTGAAGCTCATGCTCTAAGCAGTCGAGATCGTCAACTATAGCCTTCGCCAAGTCTGGATATCCTGCTTCCCTTATCTAGTTGATTCTGGAATTAAGGAGAGGTTTAAACTGGTGAAGTGAAAGTCCGCCGTGGAAGAGCTTGCCAATCATAGCATTCACAAAGGAGAAGAAGGAGCGAACTTCTATGCATATGACGACCTTGTCGGGATCGTCGTCAGATAACAACTCCTTCACTAGGACATGAAGACGAGAAGAACGCCCTACACAAAAAAAGGGAGAAGTCTGTCAAAAGTCTTAAAGAGAAAAAAGAATAGCGCTCCTCAATGAGTTGACTTATACCTTCTTCCCCTTGAGCCACTGGGGGTGGTGAAGGTGTAACGACTGCAGGTGCACCAACTGGTGTAGTTGGTCTCGCAGCTGGCTCAACAGGGTCTTTCTCAACAAAAGCTCCTGTCAAATTCAAAAAGGAATTCGCAGAGGCATCACATTATAGCTACATTAGTCAAAATTGGCTAGTCCTATAATCAACTCAGAAGGAGGCACATACCTTCAAAGGAACCATTCTCAGGATTTTCAACGAAGGTGGACTCTAAAAACATATCCCCAGGTAACTGGTCATCAATCTGAGGGGAGCTATATATGAAGTGCATCATAGGTGTGTCCACAAACAAGCTTCCCTCGTCAAAATCATCAATGGAGAAATCTGACACGGGAGAATATAAGTGCCAAAAAAGAATGAAGAGACTACAACTAATGGAAATGAGTTACCTCTCACGGGTGCATTAGCCTCTTCATTTCCAGGATTCGCCTCCTGCAAGTTATCTGAAGGAGCAAGAAGTAGAGGACAGTTAGAGGATACACAAATTCATTTGTGTATTATCTAAAGAAATACATTGTCAGTGTTAGATGTACCTTGATTCACGGAATCAGGTCCTACATTGACCTCCTCTCTAATGTCAGCAACTCCTGTAGGCCTCTCTACAGGGGGTAGTGGGTCAGACTCATCGGGAGATACGAGAATAGGATCGGGACTCATCTCATTCTCCCCACGCACTCCTATATAGAGATGGAAAAGCATAAGTCAATGTGCTGAATAACCAAGGGAATGGTTTTCAGGATAGATGTTACCTCCGTCACTAGCAGGATCGTCACCAGCCAGGTCCATATCAGAAGCCCGTGAATCCACACGAGGTTTGCGGGCTAATCTCTTCCGCCTAGCAGTGGGGATCGAAGGTCTCGCCTGGGGAGGAGGACGAAACTCATCATCCTGATCAACTGTGGTCCCTGAAACATCAAACCATAGTCAGTTTCAATACTTCTGGAAAATAGAAGGAAAAGATGAATGATTAACCTCGTTCGGAAAAGTCATCGTAATCTTCAGGATCCCCGCATGAAGCCTCGTCTGTTGAATGGAATGTCCTCTGGCCCTCCTCATCAAACCGACGAGTCTTGTTCCGCGTCCTCTGTGACCGAGCGTTCTCCCGAATCCTACGGGAATCAACCTGAGAAGCTTCTTCAGCTTCTAGCTCCGCAATCGGCTTCACAGGGATAGTCTTGTTGGCTGCTAACAACCATTTGCAGCTTAAGAAAGTGAGACTCAACTGCCGATCAATACTCGGGAGGCTGAACTTAGCACCAGTACAGCCAGTCACGGTCCACAACCATGCACGGAGATCGTCTACCAAACTACTATGGGTCCGAAGCTGCTGACGAGGATTCCCGATGTAAAGCTGGTCGTAACCAAACTGGCGAGCGAATCGGCAGGGTAGATACGGCTCTATGAAGCACTGATCCCTCACCCGGAAAGTCAGATAGCCGGGCCTGATGTTCACCAGCCAGTTGAAGCAGCCGATGTCTAAGTGAGTCCGGTACTCTCTCGGCCTCTCATCATCAATCAAACACTCGCCGTATCGGCCGGAGAACTGCGGAAAACAAGTGGAAAATGCCCAACACTTGTGGACCTGCAGCTGCTGTCTAACATCAGAAAATCCGCATCCTTCCCACCTACCATTCTCAAGCAACTGTAACAGGGGAACAGTGTGGTCTGTGGCGTTCGGCACTGACATCATGTCTGAGCGGTGAAGGACGAACCAAGCCATCAAATAAGCATACGGGAGCTCCACCTTAAGAGTGGGAATCTGACCTGGCAAATCGGTCTCCTTCCGTGTGAAGGCACTGGAAAGCTGTCGAAGTCCTCGGTGAATATTAGCCACCATCACCGGAAGAAGTGAGAGTTCTTTTTTATAGGCAAGCTGAACTGCTGGGTAAAGTACCTCCAAGGGCAAGGCGTCGCCAGACTGATATGGAACCACGCACTTCTTCAACCAGATAGCAAGAAAGCCGGCGAGAAGAGTCATCGGTCGAATCGGTGCGGTAGCATGCCACAAGAATGACTGGAATTTGGTCTTTGCAGGAAAGCCACCCTCAGGACTGCTAGTGGTGTAAGAGCGAGCGTCAATCTTCTTCAGTGACTGTTCACCTCTGAAGGAGTGAGTGGGGCCAACTCACAAATATCCTCGCCAGAGCTGCTCTCCAAATTCTTGAACAAGTAGTTCGCGAATTGCTTCAGACTCACACATACCTTGGTCCTCTCTGCTAAAGGCTCGGACTGCGCCAAAGCAATGTGGTAGTGACAAGTAAGGTCCCACAGAGTCTCATAACGGTCGGGCATGCGATCCTTCAGCTGACTCAGTTCATGGTTGGAGGGAAAATACTCCTGATACAACATATGTCCCATGGGTAAACCAGAAATCCTATGCATCTCATGGAGAGCCAAGCCCAACTCCCATTGTCGGGTCAGAAAAGTGTTCGAGTCTGGATTATAGAGCTCGAACAAAGCGCAGAAGTGCCTCGCGCTGACCGGCAAGCCGTACATGGTGGCACGAATAGCTGCATATAAGCCTCAAGCATGCAACTCTTTGCCCCATCGGCTCAAGACATATGTCGTCATACGGGTCCACCAAAACTTGTCCAGAGAATGGACCCAACCATAAAACCTGTGACGTGTCGCGGGCATCTCACGTCCTAGGGCAGCAAGACGGTTCCTCAAAGTAGAAGCGGTGGCGAGGAGCTCGTTACGTGGTGGCGCATCTAGTCCCACTACTCCGGGATGCAATCCGGTGATATGACTCCTGCTCGAGCCAGGAACTGCCTAATGGGTGACGTATCCGCAATGAACGCTCTCATGATCCTCTGTCAAGCGCCACGACATCTCCCGTGTCACCGCCTGACGCCTGAGCTCAGTCAACGAGCGATGCCGAGGAATCTCCGGCAAGTATATGAAGCCGCTACCGGTCTTATGGAGCCACTGCTCAGCATCAATGAATACGGCTTCTGGGTCATCGACAGAATCACCAAACAAGAAATCGCTCTTCCGAAGAGGCTGAGTAGAGCTGGCGTCCTTCACAAAAGGCGCATCTGTAATCAGCTGGCGAATAGCCCGATGCCCACCTTCCCTCACCACTTGGGCAACCTCAGTCGATGTGCTCGAAGCAAACTGAGGAGTGACTGGAATAGGGGAGAGATCGTCGGAGGTCGAGTAATACTCGTCACGACGCCCATAGACTGCGTAGGATGAGAATGATCCAGAAGGGTACCCCACTGCAAAATAGACAGTTAAACACTGGTTAGTCTCGATTATAAAAGGAAAGTGAACTCATCTTACAAATAGCTAAGATAGAGTCATTGCCTTATAAAGGGTGAGACGATTTGGCCACATTGTGCAATCACAAAACAGGGTATGTCGACAACATATCCCTACCTTATAAAGCGTAATGTAGCGTCAAATCGCCCCCTTTATTTTTGAGATATGGTTTTGACCAAACAAAACATATCCTTGAAGCGTCGATCCTCACCAAGGAGAATCAAGGCTCTTCCCGATTGCCTCGCCAAGGAGAACAACATGGGGTAAAATGGACCAATTTGCAAATTTTCAAGAAAAAAGGGGTTAATTTGCAAAACTCCCAAATATGCCAAAAAACGTCGATCCTCACCAAGGAGAATCAAGGCTCTTCCCGATTGCCTCAC
>BQKN01065343.1:0-11944 GCA_022839385.1 Asparagus kiusianus
GGTGAAACTAGAAGTGGGATCTCCACTCCGAGAATCGAAAAGATTCGGATAACCCTAACTGTCGTAAGGTTTGGTTATCGAATTGAAAGTGGACCTCTCGTTCATTGGAGGAATCGAGAGGGGATTTTGGCTTTGGCCCTAACTGTCGTAAGGTTTGACCAAATGGGGGATGTGAAAATGATCATAACCGAAAGAAGGTCTGATCACTCGATTTGTGGACCTCTCGTTCTTTGACGGAATCGAGAGGGGAATTTGGCTTTGGTCCTAACTGTCATAAGGTTTGACCAAACTGGAATGGTGTGGTGGAGACTATGAGTAGTCAGAAACCACTGAAAGTTCTGCGAGGGGAGAATCAACGATTAGATCTCATCTCAGCAAAAGAGTGTTTGTGAGAGTTAAATTCTGACAAACAAGAATATTCGGAATTCGAATATTGATTTCTTGCTTATCAGCGACCGGGTTATCCCTAAGAATACCCCGATGTGGTATTCTTTCGGGAACTTCCCGGTACCTCAATTCCTCTGAGGATACTAAGGATAGTACCTCTTCAGAAATTTGCCATTTATTGGCATCATGAGTCGGTCACCGTCTTTGGTGACTAGACGATAGGCGCCGTTCGAGTAAACTGTTTCTACTACGAACGGTCCTTCCCATTTGGGTTCAAACTTGCCTTTCTTCTTGGAGTTAAGGATCATAGGACGTTTCTCGGTTAAGACCAAGTCCCCTTCCTTAAAACTCCTTTGTCGAACTTTTTTGTCGAAGGCTCGAGAAATCCTGGCTTGGTAAAACTCAATATGCTGCTGAGCTTCCAGGCGCTTTTCATCGAGCATCTCGAGTTCTTCGAGGCGCTTCTGATGCTGTTCTTCGGTCGTCATCTGGGTTGTGAGAGCGATCCGAAGAGATGGAATTTGGATTTTCAAAGGGAGAACGGCTTCACATCCGTATACCAGTGAATACGGGGTTGCGCCGGTCGGTGTACGTACAGTGGTACGATAGGCCCATAGAGCTGCGCCGAGCTTATCATCCCAATCTCGCTTATTATTCTTCACGAGCTTTGACAAGAGCTTTATGATAGTCTTGTTGAAGGCTTCAGCTAACCCGTTTGCTGTGGGGTTATAGGCTGTTGACGAGATGTCTTGAATCTTGAACTTTTCGCAGAACCTTATGAAGGCGTTGCTGATAAATTGAGGACCGTTGTCGTGTATGATTCGTCTTGGAACACCATGCCGGTAGATGATATGGTGCTTGATGAATGCAATGACGTTGCTCGTCTTGACTTCTTTGAGTGGGACTGCCTCAGCCCATTTGGAGAAGTAATCAGTGATCGCCAGGATGAACCGATCGCCTTTTACTGATGGGGGGTTTATAGGACCAACAATGTCCATTCCCCAGGTCTCGAACGGCCACGACGTAACCGAAGGATGTAGATGTTCCGGAGGCTGGTGCATGTAATTCGCGTGTACTTGACACGCGTGACACTTCCGGGCGTATACAATTGCCTCATGCATCATGGAGGGCCAAAAGTATCCCATTCTCCTGATGCGATCATAGAGCTTGGGACCGGGTTGGTGCGCGCCGCACTCTCCTTCATGTGCCTCTTTAAGCACTTCTTCAGCTTCTTTGGTTGATAGGCAACGTGCCAGCACGCCATCATACCCCCTGCGGTATAGCGTTCGATTCTCTGTATTATAGTAGAATCTTGGAGCTCTTCGTCTGATCGACTCTCTCTCCTTCACGTCTTCTGGCAAGATTCCATGCAAGACGTAGTCGATGATGGGGAAACGCCAATCTCGGGGTTCAAACTCAGCCTGAGTTGTGTGCACCTCCTGGGCCTCTTCCTCCTTGTCATTTTCATCATGAAGTGGCACTAAGAGTTGATGCGTTTTTACCGTAACAAATTGTTCTGTTCCGGGAGGTTGTGCCAAGGACACAGCTAAAGCTGCTAACGCATCTGCATAGGTGTTCTGCAGCCGCGGAACGTGCTCGATGAAGAACCCTTCAAACGATTCCGCTAGCTCCACCGCCATCTTGTGGTATGGTAGCAAATCCTGACTTCGGACTTCGTATTCCCCTTGCACTTGTTTGACGATTAGTTGAGAATCACCGAAGGCTTCGAGATACTCAACCCCTAGCTCCTTGGCGAAGTTGAGGCCTATAATCAGTGCGTTGTACTCTGCCACATTATTCGAGCACGGCTCAGTTAATGAGTAGGCTCGAGGCATCACATGTTTTCCTGGAGAAACCAAGACCACTCCAACTCCGGAGGAGACCATCGAACATCCAGAAGTACCTGCGGCATTAGCTGCTCGTGAAGCGCCGTCAAAGTACAAACGCCACACTTGTTGGTACGAAGTTGTGTTGACTTCGTGGGTTTCATCAGGTAAGTCGTCGTATATCTCAGCGGCGTCCGTAGTTGGATTAGCTGCCAAGAGATCACAGATGGCCTGTCCTTTTACTGACTTCTGCTGTTTGAAGTGCAGATCGTATTGGGACAAGAGTAAAGCCCACTTCGCTAATCGCCAGCTCATGGAAGCCGGTTGAGTCATGAATACTCGGACCGGGTTAACTTTGGAGATGACGTAGATAGTTTGTCCAACCAAATAATGCCGCATCTTCTGGATGGCGAACACTAAGGCTAGGCATTCTCTCTCAATCATGGGATATCGAGATTCTGCGCCTACCATGGTTCGGCTTAAGTAATATACCGCCTGCTCGTGACCGTTATCGTCATCTTGTGCAAGCAATGCACTTAATGAGTGGCTCGTCGCCTTGACATAAATCAAGAACGGTTTGCCCGATTTCGGTGCAACGAGTACGGGAGGTTTTGAGAGATATTCTTTGATACTCTCGAATGCCTTTTGACAAGCATCGTCCCATACGAATGACACGCCCTTCTTTGTGAGCCTGGAGAATGGTTGGCATTTTCCCGATAGGTTTGAGATAAACCGACGGATATATGCCAATCGCCCTTGCAGTCCTCTGAGCTCCTTGAGGTTTCTCGGAGGTTGCAATTCATTGATCGCCTTTACTTTGTCCGGATCAATGTGAATACCTTTGGTGGTGACGACGAATCCCAGGAATTTGCCACTGGACATTCCGAGGAAAGACTTGGTAGGGTTCATCTTCAATTGATGGGCCCGCATCAAGTCGAACATGGTCTTCAAGTCTTTGATGTGATCATTCTTATCACGACTTTTCACGACCAAATCGTCCACGTAGCATTCGACAGTCTTTCGGAGATGCTCTTGAAAGATCTTTGACATGGCTCGCTGATATGTAGCACCTGCATTCTTCAAGCCGAAGGGCATGACTGTGTAGCAGAATACGCCGAGAGGTGTTCGGAATGCGGTGTGCTTTTCATCATTTGGATGCATCTTTATCTGGTTGTAACCAGAGAAACCATCCATAAAGGACATCCTCTCAAACCCGCACGTGTTGTCGATGATAACATCCGTGATGGGGAGAGGAAAATCATCTTTTGGACAAGCTGCATTGAGATCCCTGAAGTCAATGCATATCCGGATCTTCCCGTTCTTCTTTAGGACCGGAACGATATTGGCAAGCCATTCGGGATGTTGTTCCTCTCGGATAAATCCTGAATCGACGAGCTTCTTGACTTCAGCTTCGATTGCTTCCATCATTTGCGGACGAAACCGTCGTTGTTGTTGTTTGACTGGTTTAACCTCCGGCTTGATGTTGAGACGATGCACTGCTACGTTTGGGTCGAGACCTGGCATGTCTTCATAATTCCAGGCGAATACGTCGATGTACTCCCGGATAAGAGAAATCAACTCTTCCTTCTCTTCAGGTAAGAGACTATCGCTGATGAATATTGGCTTCGGATTTTCTTCACTGCCCATATTCACCTGAACGACTTGGTCTTCGGTAGGAGGCTCTCTCTGCTCGAACCGGTCGCCATACTGCATGCTTAAGTGATGAACCCACGGGTCTTCCCATGTCGGCATCTCATCATCTTCTTCTATTGTCGTTGGATCAACCGTGACCATATTCGACATTAGCTTTTTAAATACCTCACCAAGACTAGCGTCGGAATCCCAACCCGAAGAGTCGGAAGAATATCCTTTCCTAGTCTTGTTAGCAATTTGGTCAATGATTTGCCAGCCACACTCATCATCTGATGAGACATAGCCTAGACCTCTTTTGTGGCGATAGTAATTATCGGGTTTTCCCTTCGGCACATAGGCCATCCGGGGTGGAACCCGTGGGCCTCGACCAAAGAAAAGACCCTCTCCGATCTTGAAGTCATAGCCGTGCCTTTCCATCATGTTGCGTGCTTTCGCATCGTACTTGGATAGATGACGGGCTGGTTTATCATCGTCGTCTTCTGTTTCCAGGAAGTGGTTGGGTATCGGAGATGCTCTTCTTTTGCCGTAGACGACCTCCTTTCCACCCCCAATCCCTGCGGGGATGATGAGCGTTGTCCCGCAAGGGTCGTGTACCTGCTTCTTTGTCAAACAAAATGATTGAAGAGGCATATATAAATCAGGGTTAGCATAGAGTTCGTTGGTGATATCATCAAGACCCGTCGAGTACTCTAAATCATCATTTATTGATAGTTCTTTGGCAAGTTGCCAATTACAACTATCTTCCGATGATTCATCATCGTCAAGATTGATTACAATGGGTACAATGTCGTTTAAAACAAAACCGCCATCGTAATCAAGCCCTGGTTCGGTATCAGCTTCATCACTGCTGTCCGTTCCTTGGGCCGATGGTTCAGTATCGGATTCAGCGCCGTATAAAAGGGAATCGGTGAAGTAATTCTCCAATCCCTTGAACGGTTGCTTATCCGCGACCACCGTCTTGACTTCATTATCTGTGCCCACATATTTGAAGCACTGATGCAGTGTTGACGGGACTATAAGGTTACCGTGGATCCAAGGTCGCCCCAACAGCAAATTATAGGAAGTTTCCGCGTCAATCACATAGCATGTGACCTCCGACTTCAAATCCCCGATCTGGCACTTAATTCGGATCTTCCCCAAGGGCCTAGACCCGCTGGTGTTGAATCCGTAAATCGTCGTGCCAGTGGACGCTAGTTTGCTAGTCGGGATTCCGAGATGATGCATCAATCGGAATGGCATGATGCTCACAGCGGAACCCGGATCGACTTGGATCCGGTTGACAACGCTGGAGCCGATATGCCCGGTGAAGTACAACGGCCTATCATGATTGGAGTTCCTTGTCTGCATGTCTTTTTTGGTGAAAGAGATGCAGGGGAAGTGATGTGCCGCCAGGTTGCAATGCTGAGCTGACGACTCCGGTTCTTCGGAAGATGGTTTGATCCGAGTCAAGAAGGCTTCGGAATCACTCAAGGCTTCTTGTAGTGCCTTCCGTGTATCCTTCGACAACCGCAGCAACTCGTATAGAGTTATCCTGGCCGGGATGTTGGCCAATTGCGCCATAATGTCGAAATGGGGCTGAGAGCTTGTATTCCCCGGTTTGTCTCGTCCAATTGGATTATTGAATCGAGACGGCCTCGGGTTCTGAGCTTCTTGACGTACGGGCTCTTTTCCCTTATCCTTCTGTGGGATTCTCTCCGTCGCCACTGCAGGTGTCGGGGGAATTGCTGAAATTCCCAACTCTGCAAGTGTCTTGGAAGGTGGGGTTTTGGTACCCAATTGCTCAGTAGCCTCCGGATACTTGAAGTGATACTCATTCCCGCTCCGAGTTGCAAAGGCTTCCTGTTCGTCCTCAGAAAGTGGGAAGGTTGGAATTTTGTCATCATCCACCCCCGGTATGGCAGAAGCACCGTAGCATGATTTACCTTTCCTCTTCGACTTCTTCTTGTTCTTTGTGGAAGAGGTCCCGGCCCACTGTTCATCTGCGATCAAGTCCGGATGAACCCACAAGATTTCGCCATTTGGGGCTGTGTGTGGCACAAGCCCTTTCTGGCGCTGCTGGTGTGGATCATCGTTTACTGTCTTCACCGCTGCTTTGATCACCGACTCGTGTTGGAACCAACTCGAGGGTACGGATCCAAAGCTAATGGACACGGTATTTGCACCCACCTTCTTCTCCTTGGGCTGTTTCATGGTGATGACCCCAACATCGATCAGGGCCTGAATCTTGTCCTTGAGAGCGTAGCACACCTTGGTAGGATGGTGCACCGCTCGGTGGAATGCGCAGTATTTCGGATCGTTGACCCTCTTGGCATCTTCCTGATCCTGAATCGGCGGTAGCTTGATCTTGTTGTTTTCCACCAAGTACTTGAAGATACCGGGGATTTCATCCTCCTTGAACGAGTAGACTTTTGGGAACCTTGGCTCCCCAACCTTTTGCTTCTGGGGCTGTTGTTGCCACCTGGGTTGTTGAGGCGCCCTCTGCTGCTGCTGTTGCGGCTGCTGCGGCTGTTGCTGCTGTTGCGGTTGTGCTTGCACTTCAAAGACTTGATTTGCGACCACCGCATTCGCATGCGCCTTCCCTTTACCCTTGGGGGTAAAATTTGGTTGTGGGGCATTGTTGGAAATTTGCCCCCTCTCCGCTTTCTTCCTCTTGAGGAATCGCTCGGCTCTTTCTCCTCGCATTTTCAAGTCCTTCCAGGTTTTGGATGGCGCCATTCCCATGGCTTCGAGGATGTCGAGCGTGAGGTTGTTGTGGCAGGTCTCAAGGATGAAATCCTCGCTGACCGGATCTCTGCAATTCATAGCTTTGTTGCGGAATCTCTTCACGAAGTTTTCAACCGTCTCGCCGTTCTTTTGTTTTTCATCGAACAGCGTGCCGATTGAAACCTCAGTGTCATCATCAAAAAAGTTTGTTAGGAACATGTCCTCCATGTCATCCCAGCCGTTGATGCTCCCAGGCTTGAGACGGCGATACCAATCGAAGGCAGCCCCGCGAAGAGTGCCGACGAATGACCGCACCATGAGGGGCTCATTTCCGGAAATAATTCCTAAATGAGACTTGAAATAGATTAAATGCTGGGTAGGGGAACCCTTCCCATCAAACGGCGTAAAGTTAATTAAATTAAACTTTGCCGGATATGGGATTGATTCCCACTCCCTCGGATATGGGCAGGGTATACCGGATCTTTTTACCTCCTGGGCATTCATCAATGCATTGATCTTGCTCTCCAGGTCTTTCATCTTCCTGTCCTCACTCGTCTCGGTCTTCGAGTGGCTTCTGGGAGAGGCGGCGTGGTCCTCTTTTGCATTTTCTTCTGCGGGACCACCCCCAGTGCTGGTATTGACGGGAGGAATGTTGACATTATCCGCTTCCCGTTCATGCTCCTCTGGATTGCGTTGGCTCGGTTCTCCTTGGTGAACCGTCATTGCCGCGATCTGTTGATCGTGCATCTCCCTCATCCGCTGCATGGCCATCTCCATTTCAAATTTGAAGCTTTCCTTTTGCTTGGCTAGGGCTTCTTCAAGTATCTTCGACATTTGCTCGGCACTGATCATGAGCGATTCATAAGATTGGCCTGCACTTGAAGCCGTGTCATCGGATGCGACGGCGGAGCAGGTATCAGAATCAGCATCGGATTCCTCCTCTTCTAGGGAAAGTCCCTTGTGTACTCTTGGGTAAGTGTTTCGTTTGATAGTTCCCGACCGTAGCCACGTCATGCATCGGGATGCCTCGGCAAGCTGATCCAAGTTGAGACGTGGTGTTGATCCCCCTCTGCCGGTCATGTTGACTGACACTTTTGAGTATTCATCCTCTCGGCGGAGCGGTTTCTTCTTGTGGAAACGCTTCGGCTTGGAGAGTCTCTCGAACACCGAGATTCTTGTTGGGGTCTGATCACAGCAACACTCGGATAACACTGCCTTGATAATGTTGGCACACGGGCAGTGGGACTCCATATCCTGCATGTACCTCTTTCGAGATTTTTCCACACCCCCAGCCCTGTAGTACAGCTCATCAGCTTGATAGCTGGAGCAACCTACGGAGTGCTGGTGGATGTCCCTTGGTATAACACGCTCATCCTCAGACGAGTGTGTTTCCCTTTGGGAATGCAAAAATTGGTTAGATTTTTCAAGAGTGGCCCGTTCAATTTTACGCTTTTGAGAGCGTAGAAATCGAACGGGCTCTTTCAGCTCGACTCGCAATTCAGTGCGGTCGGTAATAGGGGCTTTCCCTTTGTCAATATTCTTGGGGGGATTGATTCCACCCCCAGTCTGGTTTTTAATTTGGGGACCTTTCAATGGTCCTAGCCGTTCTTTGACGGGTATTCTTCTCCGGTTCTCCGGTAGGGGACCGAGGCGACTCGTCAAAGGAACCTGGGATCTTGAATGATCCCCTTTTTTACCTGGCCCTGTTGAGGGTGCCGGTACAGGAGGAGTAGGCTCTGATTTGGTTGAACTCTGGGCGATAATCTTGCCCTTCTTGGTTTGAGGTGTTGGGTTTGTTTTGCGTACCCACACCAGTTTGCTTGTAGACGGTGTTTTGACTACCGTTCCTTGCTGCATCTCCTCTGCCTTCTTTAGGAAGAGTCGGGCGTGTGCAAGTAGAGCGCGGCGCTTCTTGATTCGCTCCTCGAGCGTGGAGCGGTTCCTCTTGACTCGGATCCACTCGTTTGCTTCTGATTTGGAGGGGAGGTTGATTGCTTGCCGTTGCTCTTGCTGCTGCCTCGACTTCAAGTTCTCTGCATAGCGCACTCCATCTTTCGATTCCTTGGCCTTGGCGAGCTGTTGAGCGAGCCGTTGACGACGCCTTTGGAGCGCTCTTTTTGATGGAGTTGGAGCAGCATTACCTATCACCTTTGTGGCGGTTGCGAGGGCCGGATCTACAGCCTTAACCACGCTGATCGACGCGGGGCCGTTGCGTGGTACGGGCGTAGTGGCAGCGATGGCGGGGTCTTGAATTGAGGAGTTGGAGATCCCGCAAGCCCTTTTTGGAGATGGATTCTTCCTGCGCCGATGCGGAGAGGCAGATCTGGAGGAGGAGGAGGAGAGGTACTCTTCATACTTCTGCTGGTCGAACTCGTACTCGACCTCTTCATTCACCCGGATCTTGAAGGCCGGTTGCGTCACTCCGATCTCGGCAGCGAGGTCGGCGGCTCCCACTGTGGTCGCCAGCTTGTTTCCGGTAAAAGTTGCTGTTTTCATTACTTTGATATCTGTTACAACTTCGATCGTTACAACAGTATAAGATGAAAACAAAGGGGTACAACTTAAACGAAAATAAACACGAGAGCCCGGTTTGGTACGGTCTCGCTTGCATGGGTTGTTGGCCTGTGACGGGGATGTTGATATCCGTGGACCGCCGACTCTTCAAGATCTATTCCGGTAAAATCCGGCAGAGTTTCGTCTATCCGCGTGGGATTCAGAAACAGAACTTCGTCGATCCGCGTGAGATCTCAGAAGTGTAAAGCTTATGTCTCGGTTAAACGAGGCACTAGCTCTTCTTAGTGGTCACCGCTAATGGGCAACACTAAGGATGAGAGAGGTGAATGAAGGGGGACTGGTGCAGAATCTCACTCCTCGATCCGGCAGGGCTTCGCTGCTCTTCTCAGAAATTTCAGATCTCGAGGTTAAACCCAAGACCAGAAATTCCTCTCCCAAAATCCAAGCCAAGAGAATGGAGGCCTAGAGGGCCTATTTATAGGAAACAAGGAAGGGGGGGGCTGAAATGGCTAAGGACACCCCATGGGGTGTCTCAAGAAATCCGAGACACCCCTGGGGTGTCTTGGATTTTCCGAGACACCCTTGGGGTGTCTCGGATTTTTTGAGACACCCCCGGGGTGTTTCATCTCATTTGAGACGCTACCGGGTATTCCACCGTTGATCTGCCGTTGACTTTTTGTCCGAACTCGGATTTGAGTGATTTCGGATGCGTTGGAATTCTGACGGCGAGCTCTGTGGGCCCCAATGGCCGGATAATCGGTGAGGTGAACGGGACACGACGGGTGTTGGTCCGTTTGCAGTGATCACGGGGTTATCGGTCAGTCCGTATCCCCGTTGTTCTGAGATTCTGTCGGCTCACGTGGTTCGTCGGTTCGCTTTAGGCGCTTACCGACGTCAGTTGAACTCTTGTAAACCGGGTAGTGACGTTCAATCGTTGCTCGATAACACTGAGCTGTGTGCGGGGACCTATCGGCAATTTTTGATGCCTACAGATACCCCCTCCAAAGTGTTTCGGACTCGTTTCTTTTATAGAAGAGACCAGAATACTTTGGATATGATTGGTCTGGCCTTCAGTCGGCCTAAGGGACCTGTGGTTCGCTTCAACTCTCGGCTCCTTCGATCTTCGGTTTATCCGGTGCTTTGTCGAATAACCGAAGTTGTTCCGGCGCTGCTTTTATCGCCTGGCCGTCGTCGGAGTTTCGAGTCTACAGCTGATGAGTTGAGTTTGGCTCGTGTTATTGAGTTGACTTTTGAACTTGCTATCCCCGTCACATCGTGTTGACTTGAGGGTTTCGGTTGACTTTTTGACGCAACGCGCTGTCCGGCGTTGACCTAAAGTTACGCGTTGACCGGCGTCCACCTTAGGGTTTCGGACCCGCTTGGGTTGACTTTCGTCGTCACGCGTTGACTTTCGTTGCTACGTGTTGACTTTTGTCGCAACGCGCTGTCCGGCGTTGACCTAAGGTTACGCGTTGACCGGCGTCTACCTTAGGGTTTTGAACCGCGTAGGTTGAGTTTTGTCGTCACGCGTTGACTTTCGTCGCCACGTGTTGACTTTTGTTGCAACGCGCTGTCCGGCGTTGACCTAAAGTTACGCGTTGACCGGCGTCCACCTTAGGGTTTCAGAACCGCTTGGGTTGACTTTTTGTTGCAACGTGCTGAATGACGTTGACCTAAGGTTACGCGTTGACCGGCGTCCACCTTAGGGTTTTGGAACCGCTTGGGTTGACTTTTGTCGTCACGCGTTGACTTTCGTCGCCACGTGTTGACTTTTGTTGCAACGCGCTGTCCGGCGTTGACCTAAAGTTACGCGTTGACCGGCGTCCACCTTAGGGTTTTGGAACCGCTTGGGTTGACTTTTGTCGTCACGCGTTGACTTTCGTCGCCATGTGTTGACTTTTGTTGTAACGCGCTGTCCAGCGTTGACCTAAAGTTACGCGTTGACCGGCGTCCACCTTAGGGTTTCAGAACCGCTTGGGTTGACTTTTTGTCGCAACGTGCTGAATGACGTTGACCTAAGGTTACGCGTTGACCGGCGTCCACCTTAGGGTTTCGGACCCGCTTGGGTTGACTTTCGTCGTCACGCGTTGACTTTCGTCGCTACGTGTTGACTTTTGTCGCAACGCGCTGTCCGGCGTTGACCTAAGGTTACGCGTTGACCGGCGTCTACCTTAGGGTTTTGAACCGCGTAGGTGGAGCTTTGTCGTCACGTGTTGACTTTCGTCGCTACGTGTTGACTTTTTGCTGCAACGCGTTGTCTGGCGTTGACCTAAGGTTACGCGTTGACCGGCGTCTATCTTAGGGTTTTGAACCGCGTAGGTTGAGTTTTGTCGTCACGTGTTGACTTTCGTCGCTACGTGTTGACTTTTTGCTGCAACGCGCTGTCTGACGTTGACCTAAGGTTACGCGTTGACCGGCGTCTACCTTAGGGTTTTGAAGCGCGTAGGTTGAGTTTTGTCGTCACGTGTTGACTTTCGTCGCTACGTGTTGACTTTTTGACGTAACGCGCTGTCCGGCGTTGACCTAAGGTTACGCGTTGACCGGCGTCCACCTTAGGGTTTTGGAACCGCGTGGGTTGACTTGTGGACTTCATCCGCACATTCACAATTAGTGTGGAATTTACACGTGTGGGATTCGGAAATAGAATCAGGGGTTGGAAAAATAGTTCGGGGGTCAAAACCAGGTCAAACGCACCCCGGGGTGTCAAAAGACCGTCTAAGGGTCAAATCCCGGGCGAAACACCCCGGGGTGCCTCGGCATGGCCGAGACACCCATGGGGTGTCTCGGCAATGCCGAGACACCCTTGGGGGTGTCTCGGTTTTGCCGAGACACCCCTAGGGGTGTTTGGCTCCTCTAGTTGG
>BQKN01065343.1:12044-23132 GCA_022839385.1 Asparagus kiusianus
TCCCCCCCCCCCCCTTTTTTCCTTTGAATTTCAAAAGAGAGAAGGCCTTCCCCCAAAACCGAACCCCTCCCCCTCATTTTTTCGGTTTTCATCTTCTTCTTCCCCCTCTCAAGTTCCTCCATTGATTTGCTCTTGAGAACTCCTTCATCCTTCAAAAGATTCGGGATTTTGACGGGTACCCATTTGCCGGAATCGCCTCCTCTTCCAAACGAGGGTCTTGACTTCCATTTCCGAGCTCGGAGGAGATTTGGGTAAGATCCCTCTTCAATCCTTCTATTTTCTTGTAAAGATTGCATTTTTTATGCTTGCAATAGATAGGGGTTGTGTATGCAATACGTTCTTGGGGGGTTTTATGCAAAGGCCGAAACTTATAGGGGCTTATTTGCAAAGTTCGTGGGGCTGAAATTTGGGGTTTTCTTGCAAATATGAACTGAAATTTGAGGGACTTGGGTTCATGTTTATTTCCTCAAGAAACGGTGGTGCTTTATGCAAGAGGATGAAATGGTTGTTTGAGGGGTTTATTTGCAAAACAGCCCCCTTTAAAATTTTTGGGGGCTTATTTGCAAAAGGGCCACGAATTTGGGACTGAAATCCAAGGAGGGTTGACCCCAAACTCCTGGTCAAACTTTTGGTAAAGGGATGTGGAGGTTAAACCAAAAGTTTGTGGAGGGGCTTTTATGTAAAATTAGCCAAATTTTGCAAAAGGGCTTGTTTGCAAAATTTAACCAGAATTGCGGGGTACCGGGATGTTAAATGATCGAATGTGATGATCACAACCCGGCTCACGCGTGTCCTTGACCTGAACTTGGGCCTTGAACACGGGGGGTATTTTGGGTATTTTACCAAAATTCGCCGCGGAAACAGTTATTGTTTTGCGGGCACGAAATTTGTAGGTTAATTAGACATGAACTATAACATCCTATTTGTTTATAGGATCTCAAGTCCAAGTGCTTAATTTTCCTTTTAAATTTCGTGTATGATATATTGTACCTGATGTACTGCTCTTCACTGCAGATTTGTGATGTCTTCTCGTCGTGCTCAGCTTTCCAGGAGTCGCTCCCACTCGCAGCACAGCGAGGAGGAGGCTCCCGCTGTATCTTCTTCAGCGGCTTCTTTTTATGGGGGTGAGGATTTTGATTTTCTGTATCCCGGATTAACCTCTCGCGGGTCATGAAGGAAGAACCGATACCCCTCCCGCGGGGGTTAAGGTTTCAGACTTGTTTTGCTTTAGCCAATTCAAGTCTTCGGATATATTGGGGCGATCTCGTGTTGTCTTGCACTTTGGAGACCGGTGCGTGTTATCACACTATCTACGTGATGATACATACCGTTCCCCTAGTGTAGGACACTCGAGATCGTCTCTCCAATGATCCGTTAAATGATCTCATCTTGTTTTTTTTATGAGACAGATTTTCTGACTCTATGCTTTGTGGTTTGTTGCAGTCGAGTTTCCCGGGGGTAGCCTTCCTCACCATGTCCCCACAGGTTGTAGCAAAGAAGTGTTCTCTTCAGCTTCCGCCCGGCAGATCATCGATCCACTTCCGCAGTTCGGCCGAGATCGTTCAGACGACTTCTGTCGCTTGATAAGGGATGGAGGGCGTCACTGTTTACGCCAGCTCATCACCGATGCTCCCCTCACTGCAGATGCTACTTCTACTGAGGCTTTAAAGAAGCCAGATTTTTTATTCGGGGATCACACCGAGGATCCTGCTGCGCTAACTCTTGCTGAGGAGCACTGGCTGACCCTTGACGAGGGAGCCTTTTTATATATCCCCTCTATTCCTCGCCAGTGTTCTTTTACTAACTTGGAGGGACAGGCTGTGGGGCGACAGATGTCCTGGCCTCTTACCAACGCTGCTATCCACGTTCAGTGCGGATACATTTCTCACCATAAGAATCCCGGTTCTCTTGGGTATCAATCCGTTTGCGGCCTTCGACCCGGGATCATGGGTCTTGATACCGCACCCCCAGGTGAGGTATCGGCGGCCGCTCTTACCGTGAAGAACCATCTAGCTTAGCTTGGAAGACAGTTACCTCACCCGGAGTACAGATGTTATGGTTGGGCTTCCTCACTGGCTAAGGGATGGTGGGCTCGCTTGACCAGTTATGTCCTGGGACGCTGGGAGAGAGACTTAAAGAGCAGTGGATTATATACGCCCATACGAGCCACCATGCTCGGACTTCCAGTTAGCTGCCGTCACTTCATGGCGTTGGTCGAGACATATATGCCTGATAGCAACACCTTTTTGACCAGTGGCGGAGAGCTAGGGTTGGCTCTTCATGAGATGCACCAGGTTTCCGGCCTTCTGATGGGGGATTGTCCGTATCAGGAGTACTTTCCTTCAAGCCAGCAGTTGGAGCGGTTGAAGAAAGATACTCCAGACATGTATAATACACTCTGGGACCTCACTTGCCACTATTATACCTCCTTGATACAGACTTCTCCCCTGGCGAAGAAGAAGAAGCAAATCAGTTTGAGGCAGTTTGCTCTTTACCTGTTCCCTAATTTGGAGGATGATTCCGGGGAGCCTATGCATGAGTTAGATGTATTGACCCCTGCTGCCATTAATGAGCTGATGGAGAGGGCCGAGGCCCGTTCTTATACTATCGCCAGTGCTGAGGGAGCTTTTTTGGCAGGAACCAAATTTCGTTCATTTCTTCGTCGTGCATATAAGCCTATTGAGCCCCGTTCTTTGTTAGCAGGCTACCTTGCTCTTTGGCTGAAGAAGTGTGTCGTTCCGTACCAATCTTCAGACGCTCTCCCACTCGAGGTGCTCTTCCCTGCGGTCCAGCTGGCTTATGGGAGGGAGCCTTCTCTGCTTCCAGCGATGGTTGCGAGTATCCATTGTGGGCTTAGGAGTGTAGTCAGCATCCTTACACAGGTGGGTCCTGAGCCATCAACTGAGCTTATTTGTCCGAAGGTTGAGCTTCCCTACGCTTACTTGATGGCATGGTTCGTTCTTCACCGTCCGGACTTGATGTCGGCGCCCAGCGCCGTTGATGCTCCCGTTCCTTTCCTACAACTGTTGGAGAGGAGTAGGTGGCTTGGGAAGAAATTTGAAGATGTACAACAAGCACTTCAAGTTCGTCGGAGTTGGGAGCTCTTCAAGTGCTTTCCTCACTTCTCGGGACGTTATGGCGAGGAGATGACTGACATGGAGAAACCTCGAACTAACCGGACTGTTCTTGACGTCGGTTGCTTTCGCTGGTTGGTGAACATCCGTGTCGGGTATCTTGTTCTCCGGGTGAAGAACCGGTGTCACATAGAGCCTTACCTTCCCTGTCGCTTTGCTCGGCAGTTTGGCTATGACCAACTATACGTTGGGAATCCGAGCCGGGGTTTACAGGTTAAGGGAGGGCTTGTTGACGGTATACGAGCGTGGCTATGGACCATGGTTGGCTGCACCGGGACTCAGTTTGCTCTTCCTTCGTATAAGCGCAAGCCGATGATTACCTTCCTCAGCTGCAAGTGGTTCCTTTCGGCTTATGAATCCATAGGTGTAAAGAGCCTTTCGGAGTTAGAGTCCGAGCACTTGGTCCAGGCTGCTATGGCGGCTGCTAGGAAGCAGGGGAAGAGGCCTGCTCAATCTCCTCCTTCAAGCAGAGTTGATGGAGAGCACCTTCCTGCGGATGGCGATGAAGCTTGTGAGGAGGAAATGGGCATAGACACCGACCAAGTAGAACTTGATGCAGGTTTGTCATGCTTCTTGATTCCTTTCTCCTCAACCTTGGTACGTGAAATAGTCCTTGTTGTTTCAGGTGGATCGGCCGATGACCATGAACCTCTCGCCTTACGTCGTGCGAAATCCAAGTTTGGTGGACAAACTTCGCACAATCGTCCCGTCGGTTCCAAGAGGGGTGGTCCTTTGAAAAGGAAGAAGATTGCCTATAGACCTCCTGTTGATCAACGCTCTCATGGAGTAGATTCCGGAGGCTTTGCCGACAGGGAGGAAGGTAACCCTCCGTTACTTTCAATATTTTGACATGATTTACCTTCTGGGATTCATAACCGTGCTTTATGTTCCAGGGTTCCTTGAAGAGGGTGAACTTCCATTGCCTCCTGCATCCTCTGGTCCGGATAACATGGATTGCTTCGTGCAGCAGATGTGCGACGCCCTTCATGACGGTTCTCTGGGCATCGATTTGAACATTGATCTTGGGCCAGAGTATAGCGTCGAGCCCACCGCTTCTTACTCAGGTATACCTGCATCCGATAATATATCTTTTGATTATAGGGGAAGAGAACTCGACTGAGGGTGAATCCTTTCATGATGTAGGTTTTGAAGACCAGGGGAATGCCTCTGTGCCGAGTTTCTGCGGTCCTGACGCTGGGCTGCTAGTCGATATGCTGGCTGAACAGGCCGCCAGAGGAACTGCGGGACCGCCCTTTACGAGCGATACAGGTACATCATCAGCCACCAGGACTGATTCTCCTTTGACTACCGACCCTCCCCGTGTTGCAGAAGATGATGGACTTGCAGGTATGCCGATGATCTTATCACCCTGATTCTCTTTATTTGCCTAAATTTCCATTTTGACTAATAAAGAGGTATAACTGTAGGACCAGGCGTTGTGCCTGATGCTGCTGCAGTTTCCGGGGCTGATAGTTTGCCTGAGAGCCATGTCTCTTTGCCACAGCCGAGAGATACGATTGATTTGCCTGCAGGGGTCGATGCACCCTTCATGGCTAATCCTGCTGTTATCTCAGAGTCTGCCGTGCCTCCACCCGAGGGAAGTTCCGCCAGTACAGGTATACTTCGAATTTCCTCTAGGGTTTCCTTGTCGTATTTGATAATCTCTTAACTTCCCCATTGTTGTTTGCAGGAGCTCGATCATCTCTACATGAGTATGTTCGCGTCCTTTTGGCTGATACCGATCCTGAGAAAGAGATTTTTCGCGCGGACCTCAACTTCTTCACCGCCTTTTATAATGGCATGATTGAGAAACTTCTTCTCCGAGGATACTGCTTTGACCAGTTCAGGCGTTCCTTTTCTCGCCACATGCTGATGATGAGGGAAGAAGGATACCCAGAGTTGGCTGATTCCTTCACTGCTGATTTTACTGCTCTGGAGTCAGAGGTTCAAGAATTGAGGGATTTGAAGGTTGGTGGAGCTTCTTCTTTCATGTCCTCTCAGATGGAGGATAGAATGACTCAATGGCGTGACTTGAGATCTTCCATTAGCAGCGAGCTCCGTTCACGCGAGCACTCTGTTGCACAGCTGATGGCCAACCTGGCGAAGAAGGACACCAGCAGAGGCGAGTTACTCAGCTCCCTAGATTCCACTCGTGCAGAGATAGTTAGGCTGAAGGAGGCCTTGGGACGTGCCGAAGAGTCTGCTGCTATAATCACCGAGGACCTGGTTGGATTGGAGCGCTCTCGTGAGTGGACGCTCGACAAGCTGGGATCAACACATGAGGGATTGATGAAGCTGCGAACTGAAGCCGCTGAGGTCTTGAGCAGTTCCGAGGATTCTGTCCGAGCTCGCCTGCAGGCAGAGTTCGAGCAGAGCTATATGGACAGGCTTTCCGGTTTAGAGTCTCACATTCTTAGTCGTCAGCTGCCTTCAGGTTGACGAACTTGTTGTTGTATGCTTTTGTCTTGATCTTTTATTAGAGACTCCTTATTTGCTTCTTTTTACATGATGTTTCTTGATATGCCGTGGTGTCTTCTTTAATCGGTAAAAGGCTAAACCGGCTATACGTGTTAGGTATAGACTTTGGGATTATTGGCCAACCCCCAGCCCTCAACGGGTTTGACGTGCCTTTACCGACTACCGTTTGCGTCGGGCTAGCATGCGATTTGTCTAGGTCCGTTCCGCATGTAACGTTGTGCTAAGAGAGCGAACCCTCCGAGACTTTATGCTATGACTTTGAATACATAGACTTCGTCTTTCTCACGGGAAAGACTACCCGGCAACGCGTATTAGGCGCCGACTTCATCTCTGTCTTTTCTAAAAGCAAAGACAGGGGAAAGTGGGAGACTAGAAGTGGGATCTCCACTCCGAGAATCGAAAAGATTCGGATAATCCTAACTGTCGTAAGGTTTGATTATCGAATCGAAAGGTTCAAACGACCCTAACTGTCGTAAGGTTTGGTCATTCGACTCTGAAGAGGAAGAATTTTATATTCTATCTTCAGCAGGAGAGGAAACTCGAGGTGGGATCTCCACCCCCAGAATCCGACAGGTGAGACTAGGAGTGGGATCTCCACTCCGAGAATCGAAAAGATTCGGATAATCCTAACTGTCGTAAGGTTTGATTATCGAATCGAAAGGTTCGAACGACCCTAACTGTCGTAAGGTTTGGTCATCGAATCGAAGAGGAAGAATTTTATATTCTATCTTCAGCAGGAAAGGAAACTCGAGGTGGGATCTCCACCCCCAGGATCCGACAGGTGAAACTAGGAGTGGGATCTCCACTCCGAGAATCGAAAAGACTCGGATAACCCTAACTGTCGTAAGGTTTGGTTACCGAATCAAAAGGTTCGAACGACCCTAACTGTCGTAAGGTTTGGTCATTCGACTCTGAAGAGGAAGAATTTTATATTCTATCTTCAGCAGGAAAGGAAACTCGAGGTGGGATTTCCACCCCCAGGATCCGGCAAGTGAAACTAGGAGTGGGATCTCCACTCCGAGAATCGAAAAGACTCGGATAACCCTAACTGTCGTAAGGTTTGGTTACCGAATCGAAAGGTTCAAACGACCCTAACTGTCGTAAAGTTTGGTCATTTGAATTGAAAGTGGACCTCTCGTTCGTTGGAGGAATCGAGAGGGGATTTTGGTTGTGGTCCTAACTGTAGTAAGGTTTGACCAAGTGGGAAATTTGAGACGATCCTAACCGTAGAAGGGTTTGATCGATCGATTTGTGGACCTCTCGTTCTTTGGACGAATCGAGAGGGGAATTTGGCTTTGGCCCTAACTGTAGTAAGGTTTGACCAAGGGAATTGTGTGGTGGCGACTATGAGTAGTCAGAAACCACTGAAAGTTTTGTGAGGAAAGATTAATCTATTGAATGATTAAATCTCATCTCAGCAAAAGAGTGCTTGTGAGAGTTAAATTCTGACAAACAAGAATACTCTGGATTCGAACATTGATTTCTTGCTCATCAGCGACCGGGTTATCCCTAAGAATACCCCGATGTGGTATTCTTCCGGGAACTTCCCGGTACCTCAATTCTTCTGAGGATACTAAGGATAGTATCTCTTCAGAAATTTGCCATTTATTGGCATCATGAGTCGGTCACCATCTTTGGTGACTAGACGATAGGCGCCGTTCGAGTAGACTGTTTCCACTATGAACGGTCCTTCCCATTTGGGTTCAAATTTACCTTTCTTCTTGGAATTAAGGATCATAGGACGTTTCTCAGTTAAGACCAAGTCCCCTTCCTTAAAACTCCTTTGTCGAACCTTTTTGTCAAAGGCTCGAGAAATCCTGGCTTGGTAAAACTCGATGTGCTGTTGAGCTTCCAGGCGCTTTTCATCGAGCATCTCGAGTTCTTCGAGGCGCTTCTGATGCTGTTCTTCGGTCGTCATCTGGGTTGCAAGAGCGATCCGAAGAGATGGAATTTGAACTTCCAGAGGGAGAACGGCTTCACATCCATACACCAATGAGTATGGGGTGGCGCCGGTCGGTGTACGCACCGTGGTACGATAGGCCCATAGAGCTGCGCCGAGCTTATCATCCCAATCTCGCTTGTTATTCTTCACAAGCTTTGACAAGAGCTTTATGATAGTCTTGTTGAAGGCTTCAGCTAACCCGTTTGCTGTGGGATTATAAGCTGTTGACGAGATGTCTTGAATTTTGAACTTTTCGCAGAACCTTATGAAGGCGTTGCTGATAAATTGGGGACCATTGTCATGTATGATTCGTCTTGGAACACCATGCCGGTAGATGATATGGTGCTTGATGAATGCAATGACGTTGCTCGTCTTGACTTCTTTGAGTGGAACTGCTTCAGCCCATTTGGAGAAGTAGTCAGTGATCGCCAGGATGAACCGATCGCCTTTAACCGAAGGGGGATTTATAGGACCAACAATGTCCATTCCCCAGGTCTCGAACGGCCACGACGTAACCGAAGGATGCAGATGCTCCGGAGGTTGATGCATATAATTCGCATGTACTTGACACGCGTGACACTTCCGGGCGTATACAATTGCCTCATGCATCATGGAGGGCCAAAAGTATCCCATTCTCCTGATGCGATCATAAAGCTTGGGACCAGGTTGGTGCGCGCCGCACTCTCCTTCATGTGCCTCTTTAAGCACTTCTTCAGCTTCTTTGGTTGATAGGCAACGTGCCAGCATGCCATCATACCCCCTGCGGTATAGCATTCGATTCTCCGTATTATAGTAGAATCTCGGAGCTCTTCGTCTGATCGACTCTCTCTCTTTTACGTCTTCTGGCAAGATTCCATGCAGGACGTAGTCGATGATGGGGAAGCGCCAATCCCGGGGCTCAAACTCAGCCTGAGTTGTGTGCGCCTCCTGAACCTCTTCTTCCCTGCCATTTTCATCATGAAGTGGCACTAAGAGTTGGTGAGTTCCTACCGTGACAAATTGTTCTGTCCCGGGTGGCTGTGCCAGGGATACAGCTAAAGCTGCTAACGCATCTGCGTAGGTGTTCTGCAACCGCGGAACGTGCTCGATGAAGAATCCTTCAAACGACTCCGCTAACTCCACCGCCATTTTGTGATAAGGAATTAAATCCTGACTTCGGACTTCGTATTCCCCTTGGACTTGTTTGACGATTAGTTGAGAATCACCGAAGGCTTCGAGATACTCAACCCCCAGCTCCTTGGCGAAGTTGAGGCCTATAATCAGTGCGTTGTATTCTGCCACATTATTCGAGCACGGCTCAGTTAATGAGTAGGCTCGAGGCATCACATGTTTTCCTGGGGAGACTAAGACAACTCCAACTCCGGAGGAGACCTTAGAACATCCAGGAGCACCTGTGACATTAGCTGCTCGTGAAGCGCCGTCGAAGTACAAACGCCACACTTGTTGGTGTGAAGTTGCGTTGACTTCGTGGGTTTCATCAGGTAAATCGTCATATATCTCGGCGGCGTCCGTAGTTGGATTAGCTGCCAAGAGATCACAGATGGCCTGTCCTTTTACTGACTTCTGCTGTTTGAAGTGCAAATCGTATTAGGACAAGAGTAAAGCCCACTTCGCTAATCGCCAGCTCATGGAAGCCGGTTGAGTCATGAACACTCGGACCGGGTTAACTTTGGAGATGACATAGATGGTTTGTCCCACCAAGTAATGCCGCATCTTCTGGATGGCGAACACTAAGGCGAGGCATTCTCTCTCAATCATAGGATATCGAGATTCCGCGCCCACCATAGTTCGGCTTAAGTAATATACCGCTTGCTCGTGACCGTTATCATCATCTTGTGCAAGCAATGCACTTAATGAGTGGCTCGTCGCCTTGACATAAATCAAGAACGGTTTGCCCGATTTCGGTGCAACGAGTACGGGAGGTTTCGAGAGATATTCTTTGATACTCTCGAACGCCTTTTGACAAGTATCGTCCCATACGAATGACACGCCCTTCTTTGTGAGCCTGGAGAACGGTTGGCATTTCCCCGAAAGGTTTGAGATAAACCGACGGATATAAGCCAATCGCCCTTGCAGTCCTCTGAGCTCCTTGAGGTTTCTCGGCGGTTGTAATTCATTGATTGCCTTCACTTTATCCGGATCAATGTGAATACCTTTGGTAGTGACGACGAACCCCAGGAATTTACCACTAGCCATTCCGAGGAAAGACTTAGTGGGATTCATCTTTAACTGATGGGCCCGCATCAAGTCGAACATGGTCTTCAAGTCTTTGATGTGATCTTTCTTATCATGACTTTTCACGACCAGATCGTCCACGTAACATTCGACCGTCTTTCGGAGATGTTCCTGAAAGATCTTTGACATGGCTCGCTGATATGTAGCACCTGCATTCTTTAAGCCGAAGGGCATGACTGTGTAGCAGAATACGCCAAGAGGCGTTCTAAATACGGTGTGCTTCTCATCATCTGGATGCATCTTTATCTGGTTGTAACCAGAGAAACCATCCATAAAGGACATCCTCTCAAACCCGCACGTGTTGTCGATGATAACATCCGTGATGGGGAGAGGAAAGTCATCTTTTGGGCAAGCAGCATTGAGGTCTCTGAAGTCGATGCATATCCGGATCTTCCCATTCTTTTTCAAGACCGGGACAATATTGGCAAGCCATTCGGGATGTTGTTCCTCTCGGATAAATCCCAAATCGACGAGCTTTTTAACTTCAGCTTCGATTGCTTCCATCATTTGCGGACGAAACCGTCGTTGTTGTTGCTTGACTGGTTTGACATCCGGTTTAATGTTGAGACGATGCACCGCTACATTCGGATCGAGACCTGGCATGTCTTCATAATTCCAGGCGAATACGTCGATGTACTCCCGGATAAGAGAAATCAACTCTTCCTTCTCTTCAGGTAAGAGGCTGCCGCTGATGAATATTGGCTTCGGATTTTCTTTGCTGCCCATATTCACCTGAATGACTGGGTCTTCGGTAGGAGGCTCTCTCTGCTCGAACCGGTCGCCATACTGCATGCTTAAGTGATGAACCCACGGGTCTTCCCATGTTGGCATCTCATCATCTTCTTCTATTGTCGCTGGATCAACCGTGACCATGTTCGACATTAGCTTCTTAAACACCTCACCAAGACTAGCGTCGGAATCCCAACCCGAAGAGTCGGAAGAATATCCCTTCCTAGTCTTGTTAGCAATTTGGTCGATGATTTGCCAGCCACACTCATCATCTGATGAGACATAGCCTAGCCCTCTTTTGTGGCGATAGTAATTATCGGGTTTTCCCTTCGGTACATAGGCCATCCGGGGTGGAACCCATGGACCTCGACCAAAGAAAAGACCCTCTCCGATCTTGAAGTCATACCCGTGCCTTTCCATCATGTTGCGTGCTTTCGCATCGTATTTGGATAAATGACGGGCTGGTTTATCATCGTTGTCTTCCTCTTCCAAGAAATGGTTGGGTATCGGAGATGCTCTTCCTTTGCCGTAGACGACCTCCTTTCCACCCCCAATCCCTGCGGGGATGAT
>BQKN01065345.1:0-54308 GCA_022839385.1 Asparagus kiusianus
TACTAATAATTCACATATATTCATTATAGAAATTTTGGGGTTTTACAGCATAGCCCCGATATCCCACGCACCCTATCACATGGTACTAGCTGAGATGAGGGAGCTTCAGATCCAGTTGGACGAGTTGTTAGCTCAGGGTTTTCTTCATTGGAGTCAATCTCCATAGGGAGCGCCAGTTCTGTTCGTGAAGAAGAAGGACGGCTGTATGCGTTTGTGTATTGATTATAGTGAGTTGAACAAGGTCATTATCCAGAATAGGTACCCATTATCTAGGATTGATGACTTGTTCGACCAGTTACAGGGAGCGTAGTATTTCTTGAAGATTGATCTTCGTTCTGGTTATCATCAGTTGCGGGTTCGGGAGATGGATATTTCTAAGACCGCTTTTCTGACTCGATATGGATCTTTCGAGTTTATGGTCATGCCATTTGGGTTGACCAATGCACCCGCGGTATTCATAGAGTTGATGGACCGGGTTTTTCATCTCTTCTTGGATTAGTTTGTGATTGTTTTTATCGATGATATTCTCATTTATTCAAAATCGGAGGAAAAACACGAGTAGCACCTACGGTTAGCTTTGAGGACTCTGCAGGAACATCAGTTATATGCCAAGTTCAGAAAATGTGACTTTTGGCTTTCAGAAGTTATATTTCTCGGCCACATCATCAATAGAGAGGGCATAGCAGTAGATCCGGCTAAGGTTACAGCAGTTCTTGATTGGGAACCACCAAGGACGGTGATAGAGATTCATAGCTTTTTAGGATTAGCCGGTTATTATAGGAAGTTCATCCCGGACTTCTCAAAGATTTCGATGCCACTTACATGCCTTATGAAGAAGGGTGTATAGTTCATTTAGAGCGTGGAGTGCCAGAAGGCCTTTGATACCTTAAAGACTAAGTTGATTATAGCGCCAGTTTTGACTATTCCGAGCAGCGACAGGATATTTGTGGTCTACACAGATGCATCATTAGCAGGTTTAGGAGGCGTCTTGATGCAGACTCAGAGGGTAGTAGCATATATCTCACGGTAGCTGAGGGTGCATGAGCAGAACTATCCTACTCATGACTTGGAGTTAGCAGCAGTGGTATTTGCACTGAAGTCAAGGAGACACTACTTGTATGGAGTGTAGTTTGAGTTGTTCACAGACCATCAGAGTCTGAAGTATCTTTTCTCTCATAAGGAGCTTAACCAGAGACAAAGGAGGTGGATTGAGTTTATTAAGGATTACGAGTATGCGATCCAGTATCATCCGGGGAAGACGAACTTCGTAGTAGATGCTTTAAGCAGGAAGCGTCGACATTAGGTTTTGGCTTTAAGGTGCTCATTGTATCGAGATCTTCTTACTCTTAGCCAGTTTGATTTCAGACCCGAGATTGGTGGAACCAGTGCAATTTTAGGAGCTGTGTCAGTGCGGCCATCTTAGAGCATCAAAGTTGTCAGAGCTCAGCTGGAAGACTCTTGGATTCAAATCCGAAAGGATGAGATTACCAAAGAGCCTAAGACTGATTGGACCATTGGAGCAGATAGAGGTCTACAAATGAAGGGTAGGCTGGTTATGGCATCCAGTGCCGAGCTGAAGAGGGAGTTATTTGATGAGGCACATCGTACTAGGTACACAGTACATCCAGGGACCACGAAGATGTACAAGGACCTGAGAAGATACTTCTGGTGGAGTGGTATGCATATAGAGATTGTAGAGTATGTAGCTAAGTATTTTACCTATCAGTAAGTGAAGGCAGAGCATCAGAGGCCGGCAGGAACACTTCAACCTTTACAGTGGAAGTGGGCGGATATTTCTATGGACTTCATTATAGGGTTGCCGAAGTCGAAGAAGGGGAATGATTCCGTTTGGGTGATAGTGGACAGGTTGACGAAATCAGCACATTTTATTCTAGTGAATACTACATATACAGTTGAGACGTATGTGAGGATGTTTATTCGAGAGATAGTTCAACTTCATGGAGTTCCTGATATGATTGTGTCAGATTGAGGTTCAGTGTTAACTTCGCATTTTTGGAGGAGTTTCCAGGATTCGTTTGGCAGCAGACTATCTTACAGCAGTGTATTCCACCCACAGACGGATGGTCAGACGGAGAGGATGAATTAGGTGTTGGAGGACATGTTGTGGGCTTGTGTCATTGACTTCCAAGGTAGATGGGAAGATCATATTCCACTTAGAGTTTGCTTATAACAATAGTTATCAAGCGACAATCGGTGTGGCCCCATATGAAGCATTGTACGGGAGACCTTGTAGATCACCGATATGTTGGGAAGAACCGGAGGATAGCTTAATGCTTGGACTAGAGCTCGTGAGACAGACTACTGAGAAGGTAGCATTGATCAGAGAGAGGATTCTAACCGCTCAGAGCCGGCAAAAGAGCTATGCAGATAAGAGACGAAGTCCATTGGAGTTTCAGGTTGGAGATTTAGTTATGCTGAAGGTATCGCCTATGAAAGGCGTTTAGCGATTCGGAAGACGGGGAAAGCTTGCATCGAGGTATATTGGACCTTTCCAGATTTTGGAGCACATTGGAGCTGTGTCATACAGACTAGATCTTCCAGCATCGATGTCTAGTATACACAATGTATTTCATGTTTCTATGCTCAAGAATCACTTACACGATGAGGAGCAACAGAGAATGTTGGATGCACCAGGGATTGAGCTTCAGGATGATTTGACTACTATTGAGATTCTGGTTTGTATACTTGCCAGAGAGGACAAGAGACTTAGAAATAAGGTAATTCCTTTGGTGAAAGTTCAGTGGAACCGAAGAGGCGTTGAGGAGATTTCTTGGGAGCGCGAAGAGGACATGCGTCACGACTACCCACACATGTTTGAACAGGTAAATAAAATTTTTGTATGACTTATATATGACTTATAGTTACATGTATGGTGATGTTTATACTTAACACTAAAATGAGGGTATTAACACTTAACTCCTAAGTACTCGGTGTGACGCCCCTGGGTTCACACAAGGCTGCAGTCCAAGGTGAAACCAAGAATGTCAAACCTGCCATGCACCACACCGTGCAATAACATGTTTCACCATCACAATCAACATCTACCTAGTAGAATCAATAACAGGTGTAGGTACAAGAACAGGTAAAAGATAATACTCGAATAACTGATGAAGTCTAAATGATCAAATAGATATCTCATCATCCAGCAAATGGGAATACATAAACAATGTCAGAATAGATAAACAGGGATACTGAACAAGTCTCAAGTACAAACATCTGACCAAAAATGAAATAAGGCACACAGCCTTTACAACTTCTATGAAATAGTCCTCAATGTCTAATCACCTACTACAGTGGAGCTCAAGATACAAAATACATAACGAAAATGTAAAAGCTGAACACTAAAGTGATCCGCTATCAACCTGCGACACTCCGTGCTCCTGGCTTGTGACCTGAAAGGGGGAGGGACAACGAGCGTCAAAGCGCTAGCGAGTAACATCACAACCAACCCCAAGGGAAAAGGGCTCGTTGTTTAAGAAAAATACAGATAATATATAATAGATCTAAAATTTATTAATCTCACTAAGGAGGGTTTTAGTATTTAGAGGTTTATAACACGAGAATAGGTACGTCGAGCGACATAATCCAAACAAGGAAACCCTCATGTATATACCTTATATCTCAAATATATAAACTCCTAAATACTAAACCCGAGGTTCAAATACTGTAGCAAAAAGAAGGAAGAACAACAAACACCAGAGTATGATAACTTGCTATGACATAACCAACATGAATATCATGTTACTACTTACATGTATATCATGTCAAAATCTACATAAGCGTTATACCAAAATCTACATATTCATCATGTTGTGAAATGCAGTATAATAATCGTACACAGGGTTATGAATCATGTCCGAAACAAGAACTAACTATCGTAGTTATCCAAACTCATGGATTAAGTGTCAAATTGCCCAACACGAGGACTGAAAGGGATTATAGTCCAACACGAGGACTTCTATGGATTATAGTCCAACACGAGGACTGTGGAAACGATAAGAGAGCGCTATAACTCATATAGTGAAACCTGCTCATAAATCTCACAACCAAAATAGTATATAAGTCCCAAATCTACACCCCGGGTCATCTATTATGCATGGACATGTAATGGGGGTAATTATCATAGTTAGATAAACCAAACAAACCCCCGAATACGAGTAAAAATACTCAAATACACCAAATCTGGAAATCTGGAACAGGGAGTCGTCGGTCGACCGATCCGGTCGACCGAACTCTGATACAAAATTTTGGCGGTCGCCCGCCAGACACTTCGGTCGACCGAAATTTCGTCGCGGTCGACCGAATTTGAGTCACGGTCGACCGAATAGTTGTCGCGGTCGACCGGAACTCCTACTCGAACTCAGCGGTCGACCGCGTCGGTCGACCGCCGAGCGAACAGAACCCAGACTGGGTTCTGTCAGCTGCTTAACCTGTAAATATGAAATCTTATGAAAAACAAGACTTAAATTTTTAAACAACGTTGTAAATCCGTAATGCTCTTCCACCAACATCCCATAAATGTATAAACACAACAAAATTTGCAGTTACTCATAAATAAAAAGGGGTTTTTACTCTTTTCTTAGATAGTTCAGTTTTAGATCCGTAAACAGAATCGTAGGTGAGTTTTTTTAAAGCAGGTAGAAAACCCAAATCCATATCCCACGCCATAATAATCTATTAGTTATCCAAAAATACAAATTTGGCTCCATGAAATCTAACAAATCTCAGTTCTTGACATTTAAACAAAATGGGGGTGGGGGTTGGGCGAGAAATTACTCGCCTTAATTGTTGATGGTGCCCTAGATCTGCCAGAGGTGGATCCCCTTTGCTGAAAATCCCTAAATCCCACTGGAACTCCTCAAGAGCTGCTCCAGATCTCCCAAGTCCAAGCTGGGGCTTTTGGAAGAAGAGGGAGGCTAGGGTTTTGGGTCTGGGGTTCACAGGATCTCACTTGGGTTGAGTTGGTATAAATACCAACTCCCCAAGCGACCCGAAACCCATTAACCCAAAGAAAACAAAAACCCGACCCAAAACCTGAAACAACCCTCTGATCGCTGATCGGTCGACCGCACCGGTCGACCGCGTCGGTCGACCGATCAGCACTAAAATGCCTGCTGAGGGCATTTGACTAGCTGATCGCCAACTCACTCGATTTCTCTCACTTGAATATACCCGTTGGGTTCCCAAACACTGATAAACATATATATCTCTATTTATGTGGGTATTCGCCACAAGGGAAAACATTTACCATAGATAATTCACACATGTGTATACATATATACTATAGAAATTTTCGGGGTTTTACATTCTTCCCCCCTTAAAAGAATTTCGTCCTCGAAATTCGGAAATCATACTAACTTGCAATATGAACTCTCATATAACCTTATAGAGATATTTACACTTAACGATCTACAATGATAATATTCTCGCTCAATTTCTAATCTGATGGAACTAGTACATCGGGTGAAAAATCCAAACAAGGAACCCCCCATACATATACCATGTGTTCCAAAAGATTAAAAATTAACGATAATATACTCATTATAGTGTTACATGTAAACATACCCAAAGATGTGCACATAATCAAAGACATGAAATCAAAACAAGAATTCATTTACCTGCTCAACCAAAAGTGGGTAGTCACGACGCATGTCCTCCTCGCGCTCCCAAGAAATCTCCTCGATGCCTCCTCGGTTCCACTGAACTTTTACCAAGGGAATTACCTTGTTCCTAAGCCTCTTGTCCTCTCTGGCAAGGATGCGAACCGGAATCTCAACAGTAGTCAAATCATCCCGAAGCTCAATCTCCGGTGCATCCAATACTCGCTGTTGCTCCTCATCATGCAAGTGCTTCTTGAGCATAGAAATATGGAACACGTTGTGTATACTAGACATAGATACGGGGAGATCTAGTCTGTATGACACGGCTCCAATGCGCTCTAAAATCTGGAAAGGTCCAATATACCTCGGTGCAAGCTTTCCTCTCCTCCCGAATCGCTGCACGCCTTTCATAGGCGATACCTTAAGCATAACCAAATCTCCAATCTGGAACTCTAGGGGTCTTCGCCTCTTATCTGCATAACTCTTCTGCCGGCTCTGAGCTGCTAAAATCCGCTCCCTGATCAAGGCTACCTTCTCAGTAGTCTTCCTCACTAGCTCTGGCCCAAGCATCAAGCTGTCCTCTGGCTCGGCCCAACATATCGGTGATCTACAAGGTCTCCCATACAATGCCTCATACGGGGCCATACCGATCGTCGCTTGATAACTATTGTTATAAGCGAACTCGACCAGTGGAATATGATCCTCCCAACTGCCTTGGAAGTCAATGACACATGCCCGCAACATGTCCTCCAACACCTGATTCACCCTCTCCGTCTGGCCATCCGTCTGGGGGTGAAATACACTGCTATAGGATAGTGTGCTGCCGAAAGATTCCTGGAAACTCCTCCAGAAATGTGAAGTGAACACAGATCCTCGATCCGACACGATCGTGTCCGGAACTCCGTGGAGTCGAACTATCTCCCGAATGAAGATCCTCGCATAAGCCTCAGCTGTATAAGTGGTCCTCACTGGGATGAAATGGGCTGACTTCGTCAACCGGTCCACTATCACCCAAACTGAATCATTCCCCTTCTTTGACTTTGGCAATCCCACAACGAAATCCATGGAAATATCTGCCCACTTCCACTCCGGAATAGGCAAAGGCTGAAGGGTCCCTGCTGGTCTCTGGTGCTCTGCCTTCACCTGCTGACAGGTAAAACATCGAGCTACATAATCTGCAATCTCTCTCCGCATACCGCTCCACCAGAATCGCCTCTTCAGGTCCTTGTACATCTTGGTAGTCCCTGGATGTACTGTGTACCGAGTACGGTGCGCCTAATCAAATAACTCCCTCTTCAGCTCTGCACTAGCTGGCATAACCAATCTACCCTTCATCCGTAGACCTCCATCCTCTCCAATGGTCCAATCAGTCTTAGGCTCTTTGGAAATCTCCCCCTTACGGGTTTGAATCCAAGAGTCCTCTAACTGTGCTCTGACAACCCTGTCACTCCAAGATGGCTGCACTGACATAGCTCCCAAGAATGCACTGGTTCCTCCAATCTCGGGTCTAAAGTCAAACTGGCTAAGGGTGGCAAGGTCTCTGTACAATGAACACCTCAAAGCCGAAACCCGATGTCGACGCTTCCTACTCAAAGCATCTGCTACGACGTTCGCCTTCCCTGGATGATACTGAATCGCGAACTCGTAGTCCTTGATAAACTCAATCCACCTCCTCTGCCTCTGATTGAGTTCCTTCTGAGAAAAGAGATACTTCAGACTCTGATGGTCTGTGAACAGCTCAAACTGTACTCCATACAAATAGTGTCTCCATGACTTCAGTGCAAATACCACTGCTGCTAACTCCAAGTCATGAGTCGGGTAGTTCTGCTCATGCACCCTCAATTGCCGTGAGATATAGGCTACTACCCTCTGAGTCTGCATCAATACTCCTCCTAAGCCCGCCAACGATGCATCCGTATACACAACGAATGTCCTGTCGCTGCTCGGAATGGTCAGAATTGGCGCTGAAGTCAGCTTAGCCTTCAAGATATCAAAGGCCTCCTGGCACTCCTTGCTCCATATGAACTGCACACCCTTCTTCGTAAGGTGTGTAATCGGTGTCGCAATCTTCGAGAAGTCCTGAATGAACTTCCTGTAATATCCAGCTAGACCCAAAAAGCTGCGGATCTCTGACACCATCTTCGGTGGCTCCCAATCAAGAACTGCTGTGACCTTAGCTGGGTCCACTGCTATGCCCTCTCTACTGATGACATGCCCAAGAAATCTAACTTCTGAAAGCCAAAACTCGCACTTGCTGAACTTAGCATACAGCTGATGCTCCTGAAGAGTCCTCAACGCTACCCGTAGGTGCTCCTCATGATCTACCTCCGATCTCGAGTAAATGAGGATATCGTCAATGAACACGATCACGAACTGGTCTAAGAAGGGACGGAAGACCCGGTTCATCAAATCCATGAATACCGCAGGTGCATTGGTCAACCCAAATGGCATGACCAAGAACTCGAAGGATCCATATCGAGTAAGGAAAGCGGTCTCGGGAATATCCATCTCCCGAACCCGCAACTGATGATAGCCAGAACGAAGATCAATCTTCGAGAAATACTGCGCTCCCTACAACTGGTCAAACAAGTCATCAATCCTAGGTAGTGGGTACCTATTCCGGATAGTGACCTTGTTCAACTCTCTATAATCAATGCATAATCTCATACTACCGTCCTTCTTCTTCACGAAGAGGACCGGTGCGCCCCACGGAGAATGACTCCGGCGAATGAAACCCTGAGCTAGCAACTCGTCCAACTGGGTCTGAAGCTCCCTCATCTCAGCTGGTGCCATGCGATAGGGTGCGCGGGATATCGGGGCTGTGCCGGGCTGCAACTCGATGCAGAACTCAACCTCTCTCACAGGAGGTAACCCAGGTATGTCCTGAAAGACATCCTGATACTCTGAGACAACTCTAGTCTCCAACAACTCAGCTCCCTGATCCCGTCGCATCACCTCCTCGATGTACGCCAGAAATGACTCCGCAAGTCGGTTGCCCTGAGAGGCGGCTACAATCATCTCGGACCCGTCGGATGCTCGCAATTTGACTGTCTTCCAAAGCAGTCAATACTAATATGGTAGGAAGACAACCAATCCATACCAAGGATGATATCGAACTCGGACATATGCAACACTATCAAGTCCACTATAAACTCCGACTCGTCTAGACTGACGGTACACCTCCTACATACGCTCTCCAGAAGCGATACCTCACCTAAAGGGGTGGAAACAGATAGAGGGGTGTCTAGGGGCTGGGCTACGAGCTGGAGTCTAGCCATAAATGCATGCGAGATGAATGAATGCGAAGCTCCCGAATCGAAAAGAATACGGGCGGGTAGAGAGTTCACGAAGAACGTACCCTCCACTACAGCTCCGCTAGCTCCATGATCACGAGGAACTACCGCATAAACCCTGCCTGTGGCTGAAGACTGCTCTACTGAAGGTGCCGGAGCATAGGGGATAATCTGTCCCTGAGAAACATCGTGAACTGCCCGTAACTGTCCCTCAGTCCTCTGAGCTGCTGGCGGTGCATCGAGCCTGTTCTGCTGGCCCTGACCTCTGCCCTGCTGGCGCTGCTGCTGCTGCTGGTTCGGACCCTTGCCCTGCTGGCCTCCTGCTGGTGCGCTGCGGCATTCAGATGCCTTGTGCCCGACCTTGTGACAGTTAAAACAAGACCCCTGGAACCGGCGCTGCTGATGAGCTCTCTGATCCTGCTGGGGTCCCTTTTTATGAGGGCCCTGATGCTGCTGCTGATGACCAGAAAAACCTCTCTTGTTCTTGCCCTTGTCACTGCCCTGTCATGTCTTGGCCTTCCCCTCCTTGTCCTTCTGGAACATGGAGGTCTCAATCTCCTGAGAAGTGGCGGCCTCAGCTACCTCCCTGACTGAATAAAATCTCCTCGACACAAGATATCGTCGGAGATTAGGGCGAAGCCCAGCCAAAAACATCTGAGCCTGACGCTCTCCTGTCTGCCACATGCCCGTGAAGTGCAATAGCTCTATAAACCTGCTCTCAAAATCTGCCACGGTCATATCTCCCTGAGTCAACCGAGATAACTCGAGCTCCTTCCTAGTCCGTGCTGCGGAAGAAATATACTGGCCATCGAAGAAGTAGGTAAAATCCTCCCATGTGAGGGTCATCCTCTGCTCTGGAGTGAACTGGAGTCGATACCATCGCCCGGCATCTCCCTTCAGGCTGTAGGATGCCAGCCTCTGCTTCTGAACAGAGTCTACACCGAGTATCTCGAGAATGTTGCTCACATCCTCCTTCCACTTGTGGGCAGCAAGAGGGTCTGGTGACCCCTGAAACTCCGGTGCCCTCATCTTCTGGTACCTCTCCACCATACGGAGCCAAGCCTCCTGCTCTGTGGCTCTGTCTGGTACTGCTAGAGGAATAGCTGCAGGCGTGGCCTCTGGGGGTCGCTCTCTAACAGGAACGGCCGGTATCCCCTGCTGCTGGGCTACTGGTGGTGGTGGTGGCGGTGTCGGTGGTGCTATATGAGTCGTCACCATCGCCTCGATAGCTGTCATCCGGGCAAGAAGAGGTGCCATGAGGTCCACCAGGTACTGAGGAGCCTGCTGCGGCTCTGGTGGTGCCTGCTCCCGCTCGGGCTGAGCTGACTGCTGCTCAGGTGGAGTCTGCCGTGACTCTGCCTGGCTAGCTCTCCTGGTACGGGGTCTACCTCGTCCTGCCATCTCTCTCCTGATGGTAAGAAGAATAAAATTTCCATGAGTCGAATAGTCCTTTATAAATAGCGTATCAAATTGAAATTTTTCACAACATATAGTATTCACACAAATACTTTGAATCTATATAAAATAGTTGTCATAAAAAAAATATTCTCAAATTTTGAGATATACGCATATATCGTCCTCACTCATACTAGGAAATCCTTTCGGACTCTATACATGAATCCTAAGAAACTCTATCCTAGCTCCACGACTCGACACAGGATGATCCTAAGGATACTGGAACCTGGCTTTGATACCAACTGTGACGCCCCTGGGTTCACACAAGGCTGCAGTCCAAGGTGAAACCAAGAATGTCAAACCTGCCATGCACCACACCGTGCAATAACATGTTTCACCATCACAATCAACATCTACCTAGTAGAATCAATAACAGGTGTAGGTACAAGAACAGGTAAAAGATAATACTCGAATAACTGATGAAGTCTAAATGATCAAATAGATATCTCATCATCCAGCAAATGGGAATACATAAACAATGTCAGAATAGATAAACAGGGATACTGAACAAGTCTCAAGTACAAACATCTGACCAAAAATGAAATAAGGCACACAGCCTTTACAACTTCTATGAAATAGTCCTCAATGTCTAATCACCTACTACAGTGGAGCTCAAGATACAAAATACATAACGAAAATGTAAAAGCTGAACACTAAAGTGATCCGCTATCAACCTGCGACACTCCGTGCTCCTGGCTCGTGACCTGAAAGGGGGAGGGACAACGAGCGTCAAAGCGCTAGCGAGTAACATCACAACCAACCCCAAGGGAAAAGGGCTCGTTGTTTAAGAAAAATACAGATAATATATAATAGATCTAAAATTTATTAATCTCACTAAGGAGGGTTTTAGTATTTAGAGGTTTATAACACGAGAATAGGTACGTCGAGCGAAATAATCCAAACAAGGAAACCCTCATGTATATACCTTATATCTCAAATATATAAACTCCTAAATACTAAACCCGAGGTTCAAATACTGTAGCAAAAAGAAGGAAGAACAACAAACACCAGAGTATGATAACTTGCTATGACATAACCAACATGAATATCATGTTACTACTTACATGTATATCATGTCAAAATCTACATAAGCGTTATACCAAAATCTACATATTCATCATGTTGTGAAATGCAGTATAATAATCGTACACAGGGTTATGAATCATGTCCGAAACAAGAACTAACTATCGTAGTTATCCAAACTCATGGATTAAGTGTCAAATTGCTCAACACGAGGACTGAAAGGGATTATAGTCCAACACGAGGACTTCTATGGATTATAGTCCAACACGAGGACTGTGGAAACGATAAGAGAGCGCTATAACTCATATAGTGAAACCTGCTCATAAATCTCACAACCAAAATAGTATATAAGTCCCAAATCTACACCCCGGGTCATCTATTATGCATGGACATGTAATGGGGGTAATTATCATAGTCAGATAAACCAAACAAACCCCCGAATACGAGTAAAAATACTCAAATACACCAAATCTGGAAATCTGGAACAGGGAGTCGTCGGTCGACCGATCCGGTCGACCGAACTCTGATACAAAATTTTGGCGGTCGCCCGCCAGACACTTCGGTCGACCGAAATTTCGTCGCGGTCGACCGAATTTGAGTCGCGGTCGACCGAATAGTTGTCGCGGCCGACCGGAACTCCTACTCGAACTCAGCGGTCGACCGCGTCGGTCGACCGCCGAGCGAACAGAACCCAGACTGGGTTCTGTCAGCTGCTTAACCTGTAAATATGAAATCTTATGAAAAACAAGACTTAAATTTTTAAACAACGTTGTAAATCCGTAATGCTCTTCCACCAACATCCCATAAATGTATAAACACAACAAAATTTGCAGTTACTCATAAATAAAAAGGGGTTTTTACTCTTTTCTTAGATAGTTCAGTTTTAGATCCGTAAACAGAATCGTAGGTGAGTTTTTTTAAAGCAGGTAGAAAACCCAAATCCATATCCCACGCCATAATAATCTATTAGTTATCCAAAAATACAAATTTGGCTCAATGAAATCTAACAAATCTCAGTTCTTGACATTTAAACAAAATGGGGGTGGGGGTTGGGCGAGAAATTACTCGCCTTGATTGTTGATGGTGCCCTAGATCTGCCAGAGGTGGATCCCCTTTGCTGAAAATCCCTAAATCCCACTGGAACTCCTCAAGAGCTGCTCCAGATCTCCCAAGTCCAAGCTGGGGCTTTTGGAAGAAGAGGGAGGCTAGGGTTTTGGGTCTGGGGTTCACAGGATCTCACTTGGGTTGAGTTGGTATAAATACCAACTCCCCAAGCGACCCGAAACCCATTAACCCAAAGAAAACAAAAACCCGACCCAAAACCTGAAACAACCCTCTGATCGCTGATCGGTCGACCGCACCGGTCGACCGCGTCGGTCGACCGATCAGCACTAAAATGCCTGCTGAGGGCATTTGACTAGCTGATCGCCAACTCACTCGATTTCTCTCACTTGAATATACCCGTTGGGTTCCCAAACACTGATAAACATATATATCTCTATTTATATGGGTATTCGCCACAAGGGAAAACATTTACCATAGATAATTCACACATGTGTATACATATATACTATAGAAATTTTCGGGGTTTTACACTCGGAACATATGGTATATATATGAGGGGTTCCTTGTTTGGATTTTTTGCTCGATGTACTTGTTCCATTTAGTTAGGGGTTAAGTAGGGGTATTTACATTTTAGATGGTTAAGTGTAGACATCGAAGATGATTTTCGAGAGCGCGAAGATGCTATGTAGCGCTACTTCCTGCACCTATTAAGGAAGTAGATTGATTTATGCGTGTGATTATTTGTGTGATTATATTTAGATTTAACACTAGAATAAGGATATTTCCACTTAATTCTTAATCTTTTGGAGCACATGGGATATATATGGGGGGTTCCTTATTTGTATTTTTTCCCGACGTACTAGTTCTATTTGATTAAGGGTTGAGTGGGAATATAGTCATCCTGGATGGTTAAATATAAATATCGCTATATGCTTATCTAGAGTAATATTATTTATTTAAGTATGATTTTTGAATTTCGAGGACGAAATTCTTTTAAGGGGGGAAGAATGTAAAACCCCGTATTTTTTTGCTATGAAGATATGTGAATTATTGGTGATAAATAATTCTATTGTGGTAAATGGCTTGAGGTCATGGATATACTGGATAACAAGTTATTACAGATGTATGAGTGTATTTTTATAGAGTTTTGTGCATTGGTTTTGGCAAATAAGCAAAACAAGCACGAATCTGGAAAATGTCTGCTCAGTCGACTTATGAGTCGACTTATGAGTCGACCTATGAGTCGACTGACGGGCTGATTTCTAGTTTTTCTTTTAGTTTGTGGGTCTGTTCGGTTTTATTTTTGGGTTTGACCGCTCATATATAATTTCTTTTACCCGAAACCAACCCCAAAACCCATCAGATCTCATAAAACCCTAGCCCCCCTCTTTCCCTCTCAAACCCTAGATCGGGTTTTGGCGATTTGGAGAAGTTTCGAAGGGGTTTGTAATGGAATTTTGTGCAGTGCAGCGAAGGAGATCGTTCTCTTACAGATTCAGGAGTTGTGCAGCACATCAGAGGCAAGTAACATCTCGTCCAACTCTATACCCACTGTTTGTATAATTTTTATTGAGTTTTAATTCGGATTTTTGAGCCTAAAATGTATTTTGTGTATAAAGATTGATTCTTTATAATATGAGTTGAAAGATTTAAATGTTTCAGTTAATAAAAAACTCACCAATGTTTTGTAATGTAGATCCAGATCTGGAATTAGATTTAAACATGGGTTTCTTTGAGATTTATCGATTTCAATACATTTTTTTTAAACATGTATAAATATGATTAGGGTTTTAATGTAAGTAATTACATGCAAATCTTTCGTTTCAGTTTGGTACATATATGTAAGAATCATATTTATATTGCTAGAAATGATGAAGAGGAACTTTAGGTTGAAATTTTTTTGCAGATAATCAACATATGTAGAAAACTGGGAATTTTCTGCTCAGTTGACTTACCAGCCGACTTATGAGTTGACTGATGAGTCGATTGACGGGAAATTTATAGTTTTCTTTTCTATTTGTCTGGTCAACCAATGAGTCGACCGATGATCCCAGTCGACTCATGAGTCGACTGATGAGGAAATTTCTAGTTTTTCCTCAGTTTGGATCTGTTCGGGTTGTTTCGTTTTAACCGAAACTGTTTGGACATGTTTACTATCATTGCGTACTTCTATGTGAATGAGGAATCGCCTCAAATATCTGATATTATAAATTTATGTTTATTTTGTATCTCTACATGTGAGATGACTTGCGGACACGAGTTTAGATTTGCACACCAAGACACGTGTGACATCAGTGTATATGCGTTTCATATATTTCATTTTGTTCATGTGTTGGACAATTATTATGTAGTCCATGTGTTGGACATTTATCATATTCAGTCCATGTTTTAGATATTTATTTTTCAGTCCATGTGTTGGAAAAATTACATATGCAGTCCATGTGTGGGACATTCACTACATCTAGTTTTAGTCCATGTGTTGGGCACCTGTTAAACCTTGAGTATGACTTACACTTACATAGGCTGGACATGACACTTATGTGGGTTGTGACATGACACAGTATTTAAGTTCTGAGATGGATTTGTTTCTTTTTATCATTGTTCCTGTATTAGATTCTGTGTTTGGTATTTAGGGATTTACAATTTGAGATACAAGGTATATACATGAGGGTTTCCTTGTTTGGATTATTTCGCTCGACGTACCTATGCTCGTGTTGTAATTTCCTAAATACTAAAATCCTTTTATAGTTAGGGATTTATAATTTGAGCTATAAGGTATATACATGAGGGTTTCCTTGTTTGGATTAATTCACTCGACGTACCTATGCTCGTGTTGTAATTTCCTCTTATTATTAGGATAAATGATTTTATGTATATATGTATTAACTGTATTTTCTGTATACAATGAGCTCTCTCCTTTGGGGTTGGTTGTGATCTCTCCTTTGGGGTTGGTTGTGATCTTGCTCGCTAGCGCTTTAACGCTCGTTGTCCCTCATCTTTCAGGTAACAAGCCAGGTGTGCGGAGAGTCGCAGGTTGACGACGATGCACTTCAGTGATTCAGCTGTCTACTTTAGTTATATTTTTCTTTTGAGCTCTATTGTAGACTTTTGATTAGACATTTGAGGGTTTTATTCTAAAAGGTTTAAAGGCTGTGTGCCTTATTTCCTCTTATTCAGACATTTTGTATTTGAGACTTGTTGAGAACTCCAGTTTATTTACTTCAGACATTGACTTTGTATTTATACATGTTGGATGATGAAATATTAATTTGATCACTATCATTTCATCAGTTATCTCTTGTATTATCTTTTACTTGCTTTTGTACCTACACCTATTGTTAACTCTACTAAAGAGATAGTAATTATGATGGTGAAACATGTTATTGTACGGTGTGGTGCATGATAGGTTTGACATTCTTGGTTTCACCTTGGACTGCAGCCTTGTGTGAACCCAAGGGCATCATAAGCGGAGAACCAGAATACTATAAAGAGGCTATGCAAGTGAGTGAATCTCAGCAGTGGGAGCATGTGATGCAAGAAGAGATGGATTCTCTACACTCGAATGAGACATAGGAGTTAGCCCAGCTATCTGCATAGAAGAAAACCTTACCTAACAAATAGGTATACCGGATCAAGCAGGAGAGTGATGAAAGCAAGAGGTACAAGGCCATATTAGTTGTGAAAGGGTTCCAACAACGAGAAGGAGTGGAGTATACGAAGATATTTTTCTTGTTGTGAAGCTTACAACCATTAGAGTGGTGTTGAGCTTAGTAGCTGCACAAGATCTCTACCTTGAGTAGTTAGATGTGAAGATTATCTTTCTTCATGGTGACTTAGATAAAGAAATCTACATGAAGCAACATGTTAGTTTCATTGAAGAAGGAAAGGAAGATATTGTGTGTAAGCTAAAGAAGAGTTTGTACGGTTTGAAACAGGCTCCGAGACAGTGGTGCAAGAAGTTCAATAACTTCATGCACAATAATGGCTTTGGAAGATACAATTCAGGTCATTGTTGCTACTTTAAGAGACTATATCATGTTATTATTATATGTTGATGATATGTTAGTTGCAGGACCATGTTTAGAAGAGGTAAACAAATTGAAAAAGCAATTGGCGAATGAATTTGCTATGAAGGATCTGGGTGCAGCGAAGTAAATTCTTGGGATGCGAATTAGTAGAGATGAATCTGAAGAGACGTTGAAGTTGAGTCAAGCTGAATACATCGAGAAGGTACTTTAGAGATTCAATATGGAGAATGCTAAGCCCGTCGGCATGCCCCTTGGAAGTCAATTCAAGCTATCTGAGGAGCAATCACCCAAGACAGATGCAAAAAAGGGGCACATGAGTAAGGTGCAATACTCATCAGCCATTGGTAGCCTTATGTACGCGATGGTTTGCACTAGGCCGGATATCGCCCATGTAGTGAGAGTTGTGAGCAGGTTTGTAAGAAATCTAGTGAAGCAACATTGGGAGGCCGTGAAGTGGATATTGTGTTACCTAAGAGAGACTACGGATATGTCATTGTGTTTCAGGAGGAAAGAAATAGTACTGCGGGGATAGTGGATGCGAATTTCACCGGTGATCATGATATGAGACGAAGTACCACAAGGTATGTTTATACCTTAGCATCGATAGTAGTGAGCTGAGTCTCATGTCTGTAGAAGACAGTAACATTGTCCACGACTGAGGTAGAGTATGTCGTAGGGACTGAAGCTAGCAAGAAGATGATTTGATTGACCGGGTGCCTGGAAGAGTTGGGTTTGAAGTAGGGGAACGTTGTTCTTTACTGTGATAGCCAGAGTGTTATACACCTTACCAAGAATCTAGTATATCTTGCCAAAATGAAGCACATCGATGTATGTTACCACTTCATACACTCGTAGATTGAGGACGGCAAGTTACGATTGGAGAAGATTTTTGAGAGCTAAAATCCTAAGGATATGTTGACAAAAGCAGTGACCATCGACAAACTGGAGTTGTGCGTAACTTCTATTGGTCTTCACACGTAGGAGATGAAGCCGGAGCCACACTAGGAGGATCGGTGGGATCGCCGAGACGATGATGATTGAAGAATAAATTTATTCGATGAGGAGAAGATGCTTACGAAGATGGCAGGAGTTTGGGAGAGCTCGTTGATGGCAGTTTCATCTCCAAGTGGTAGATTGTTGGTTTTGGAAGTATGAAGATCGAAACCTAAAACAAAAATGTGAGGCTCAAAAATCTCGGGTCGGTCGACCGACGGAGTGACCTCGGTCGACCGAAGAGACTGCACAAAACGAGCTTATGAACATGCTCAGGCCGGTCGATCAAAGCTGTGTTGTCGGTCGACCGAGGGTGACCAATCAGTCGACCGAAGGTGATGGCCGGTCAATCGAAAACATGCACGAAGACCCAGTAAGAAACTGTGATGGCCGATCGACCGAAAACATGCACGAAGACCCGAGATTTTTTAGCCTCGTATTTTTGTTTCAGGTTTCGATCTTCATACTTCCAAAACTAACAAAAATATCACCGCTGGGATAACCTACATAGATTTGGTCTTTTTTTTATTCTATAGACAGATGAGACAAATTAATGCAATCCCTATAAGCAGTCACCCTAAGGACTAGCGCAACACATCAATATCTCATAAACAGAGCACAAATTATAATCAAAACGGTAATTATCCAAAACTGACATTAACAAAACTTTAATAACTAAATAACAATCTTTCAGGTATCCACTGGAATACAAACCACAACATTAAAATTAAATCTCCAGTTTAGGAGATACATAATATAAATAGTTTGAAGCATATGATAAAATCAAAACTGACAGACTAACTAATACCTGGAGGGTTACTCTTAATTGAGAAAACCTTTCAAATTTATAACTTTTTATTGTAATTAATAAAAGATTTTTTTCCCCTCTTAATATTTTTCTTTTCTTCTCTTTGTTTGATGATGAAGATGAAAATGAAGATCAAGTTAAAGGTTTGGTTTCAAGAGGCTAAAACCTTCTTGTAATGTAAATTTTCCCTTTTATTTTTACTAGTATAATACACGTGCTTTGCATGTGGACATGTTGTTGTATTTAATATTATATTATTTAATAAATTATATATAAACATTTTACAAAGTTATTCAATCGCACTATGATTAAATAATTAAAGTTATACTATAATTAATACTTATAATATTATTAACATACATTTAATAGCTATTTAAATTAGCTTATTATTATATTATTAAACAATTTATTTAGGAGTATAGTTATTAAATAATAATGTAATCATTAGTTTAAGTAACACTGTTGATATAGTTAAACCATTTATATTATTAAATATTTATGTTATGGACATATTTTATTATAATATTTATTAAATATGGCAGTAGTTTTTAATATTATATGACTTTATGATGTAAAGAATATTACCTTGCTCGATAATTAATATCATTTTAGTAATAAAATATTAGATGACATAAATTAAAAATACTATTATTTAGGAAAAGTACTTTATATAAAAATATTGGATCCTTGAAATTTATGAGACATTTACTTTTCAACAAAAAGTGAATGACTCATAGATTTTAAAATTCTAAAATTTTTATATAAAGTAACTTTTCTTAGTAAAAGTATTTTTAATTCGCAATGTCTAATTTTTATTACTAAGATGATATTATAATATCGAAAAGTGTGATATTCCTTACAATATAAAGAATCAACCCCTATTTATGCTATTATTAATAACTAAAATTATGTACAATATTTTATTAAATAAATAATTTTACTATTTCATTACAATTAATAATTCTTTTATAATGAATTATAATATATTTATTAACTTTTTTATCATTATAAATTATTAATATGTTCTAGCGAGTGACCAAATTTTTTGTTATCATTATAAATTATTAATATATTCTAGTAAATGACCAAATAATTTAAGAAAATAAAGAGGTGCATGGTTAATAAGAGCTTATGGGTCATTAGTTTTATAAATAATGATATAATTTTGAGAGATAAAAAATTGAGAGGGTAAAACGTAAAATTAAAAGTTTTCGTTTCTTCTTGCTTTAGTATAGATTTTAATTCTAGATTACTCATATCATTAATTGAATCCTTCATCTTTACTTTCTTAAAATTTCTCTTTGTTCTTGATTTTTTATTTACTTTCCTCTTTATTTTCTTTGATTTCCTTCTCTCCTCTCAACCTCAAAACTTGATAGGGTATAAATGATAATCAAAAGTTGTAAGTGCATAACTATTAAGTCATAATATAAAAAGTTATCGATCCTACGAGGAAGGTGTTATAGGTATTAATCTAAAATTGGTTCTTATGTTGTGTGTAACAAATTAGGAGTGTTGAAAGTGTGTGATTGTGGAGAGGTATGAGGAGTGGTTATGAAATATGCAAATAATAAACTTGATAGGGTATAAATGATAACCGAAAGTTACAAGTGCACAACTATCAAGTCATAGTATAAAAAGATATCGATCCCACGAGGAAGGTGTCGTAGGTATTAATCTAAAATTGGTTCTTATGTTGTGTGTAGCAAATTAAGAGTGTTGAAAGTGTGTGATTGTGGAAAGGTATGAGGAGTGGTTGTGAAAATATGCAAATAAAAATAAAATGAGGTTGAGAGGAGAGAAGGAAATCAAAGAAAATAAAGAGGAAAGTAAATAAAAAAATCAAGAACAGAGAGAAATTTAAAGAAAGTAAAGATGGAGGATTCAATTAAAGATATGAGGAATCTAAAATTGTATCCACTAACTAATTTTAATTATAAATTATGAATCATTCTCTTTATATCATATTTTACTTTAGATTTATTAAGCATATACAATAAAACCAATTAAGAAAAGTATAACCTATCAAATTATCATCTAAGCAAAATTAATATTCATTAAAAGAACAACAACTAGATAGTAATTCTAGAATTCATAAACATAACCTATCAAACCACTCAATATAAGCATAAATTATCAAATTCTTCTTATAAGCATCAATTTTGAATAAGTCTCGAGATTTTAAATTATAAATAAAATTATATACTTCGTTTAGAATTATACTCCCGTTAAAAGAGAAAGTTGTAGAAAAACTTTCTATGGTATATTACCCCTATTTTTTAAATATTATATTTTAATCCTAACTAAACTAAATTAATTATTATTATTAATTAATTATATTATATGTCACTTCAAGTTTGTCTAACTTGGTCCCTAAAACTTCCAATGTTATTGTAAAACTCTCATATTAATTATTAGTAATATGTAATAATATATTAATAGACAATTGCATGTTAATACATTATTAATAGAAAGAGTACATAATATCAAATTATCCTAAAAGTATACAATTATATTCATATTGGAAAATTACAAATATTATTCTTGTGTATAGAAGGTATAGACATGAAATTTTAAAAAACATTAGGATATTTAAGCACAGCAAGATACAAGTGGAGGTATATAATTGGAACTTTTATAAACTGTAAAGTATTTAATTTAATTAAGCCAATAAAGATTTAAAGCATTTGTTAACGACAAGAAATAGTATGTGATACCTTTGATAAATAATATTCATCGTATAATATGAGGCCAGAGAGTTAGCTTATATATTTATATAATAGAGGATATGTGAAAAAAAATTAAAGCATGATATGTTAAATAATCTTAAGATTTTGAATTATTTCTGAATTTATAAATTTTACTTAGAAAGCTTTCGAAGAGGCTTTCGAATGACTACTACAAAGTGTTGGGCATCATATAAATGTTGGACAAATAAAATCCATGATATTGGATTGCAATAATGGGGGTTATGTAAAAAATATCTGGGTGTCATATGAGATAATGCTCATACATAATATAACATTATAATCTATAATCTCAGATATTGATGAATTTTTAACATAAGAATTTACATCAATATATATACTTAAGATTTGGGAGAGCTGAAAGTGAAGAGATTTGGGATATGAATTGTGGCTTTTGTGACTTGTGCTTTTAGTTTTGGTTTCTAAACACGACCAAATACCAAGCCCACAATTAAATTAAAAATGACTCGATTTTGTTATACCAGTCAATATTTTCGATAATGATCGATATATGAGAAAAAATCCCCAAATAAAAGAAAACATTATAAAACCATAAATATTATCAAGATAAAGTACTTAATCTTTTATATCAGTCGATATAGCGCCAATATTTCATATATTTCCTACAAGAGCAATATTTAAAGGTAATTTAGATATCATTCCCTTGATTTTAATTCTACAATAATTCTACATTATTTCCTTAAAATTTTGAAATTACTTATAATTTAGGGACTAATATTGAATTATAAAACATTTGTGGGACAAATATGTGAATAAGCTAAAATTAAAAGAGTAGTTAATTTTTTAAAAACTCTCTCAACTATGGGAATTGTCTCAAAAAACTACTCAACTAATTTAATTTTTTAGAGCTCCCTAACTATAGAGGTGTTGTAGATAACCTCTCTCAACTTTGGTGTGATTTTAGAAAATACCCTTCGACTTAGCGTGTCTTATAAAAACTCTCCTGGTCGTTTACACATCTCTTAACAAACCCCCTTAATGTAAAAAAACTTTAATATGTGATTTTTTCAAAATGCCCAATTGAAGAAAGTCATTTTAGTTAAAAAAGAAACTCTCAACCGATAATAAAAATATTACGACCATTTTATAGTTCTTTTTACCTCTAAATCTTCACTTTTTCTTTTATCTAGCAAAAACCAATCCAATTCTTTTATGGTTGAGGGATATTTTAGTCTTTCCAAGTCAAATACTTATCACATAATGAATTCATAGGGTTAAATCAAAAAATTTAAAGTTGAGATAGATTAACTAAAACACCCTAAATTTGTCGAACAAAATTTTACTCATTTCAAGTAGTTGGGGGGAGGGGGGTGGAGGGATTTTTTATCATTTGCCCACTAGTTGAGAGAGTGTTTTCTAAAATCAACCCTTAAACAAAACACAATTTAAGACACATGTGACATCAATCTTATAAGAGTGGATTTTATAGCAAGTCTATCAGTATCTCTGAAAATCTTTTGCTACAAATTCGCAGAGAGAAATTTAATATTTAGTTGCGATAGCTATGTGATCCTTATGGTTCTCCTTATCTTTTATGATTTGTAATAAATTATTTAATAAAATAAATTAAGTTGTTCATTTTATATGTCTCACCTTTATGAAGCATATAGTTTGGATTTGAGTGTTATTAGATTCTCTTAACTCTTTAATCTAAATTTTTGAATATTATTTAATATTGGATAGATCTAAATTATTTTATTAAAATACAATCCATATGTGTAAAAAATATGTTTAAATTATTTTCAGATTATATTTTATAGTTTTCTAAAATTAGAGAGTAATAGTTTTAATAAATTAATTAATTAGTTGAGAAGATGTAGGAAGATTATAATATCAGATTTTGGAATTGGTCACATAATTTATATTTTTATCTTGATTAAATTTGCACATTCCAACTTTGAAAATTCTAGAAAAAAGTTTTTGAATATCTATAATACTCGGTCGCTAGATAATAGAAAGTGGAAGTAGACAATAGGTACGAGTGATTTCTCTAATTAAACAAAATCCTCTATGACTAGATAAAACTTACAATTTTATGTTGATGAATTCAAGATTTATTTTTTCATTAATAATAATAGTTTTTTAGATATCGAAGCTTACATCATTAATATTTTATAAGAAGAATTCTAAATCATTAAATTGCTCTTAGATCATTAATATTTTAAGACTTTAAATCTCACTAATTATGTGGAAGGTAAAGTGTTAAAACCAACAAGATTTTATATATTAAAATATCTAAAACTTTTAATATATTATGATAATCATAAACTTTTTTATAACTATGTTATAGTAAAAATATAAACTAAAAATCAACAAGTATAATATTTGACCACGTGCATTACACGTGCATTCTTTTGGCCTTCTTGTTTTGATGATGTTTAACAAACAATTTACTTCTAATGTTGTTTATCTAGTGTTTGTGTTTTTGTACTTATTCTAGGCAAACAACAAGTTGGAGGTTGGATGGATTGCGCTTCAACGATCACATCAATAAGGAGGTTGGCGGAATATCGGGTTGAAGCCCTTACAATTAAAGTTAAAGATCAAGTTCAAGCTTCATCCGCACGTGTACCAAGTTAAGCTACAATGAAGATCAAGATTGCTTGGGTAATGTAGTTTAGGGTTTTATATTATGTGTGTTAGATACTCTAAGCTCAATATTACACACACACATTATATTGGTTTTCATGTATATATATATAGTTTCATATATACATATATGTTTTGGTTTCCATGTATATATATAGGTATATATATACATACATTGTTTTGAGTTTTCATGTTCATAAATATGAGATTACACATTTCATATTTATTATTGTGTTTTTGATAACATTGCATAAAATATGCAATTTTATGAAAATATTATCTTATTAGTTTATAGACTTCAATATTAGTTTATATATGTTTTACTAAGTCTATAACAACATTTCATAAGATTTTAAAATGTTGTTTGAGTCAAAATATCAAAATATCAATTTTCAGGTTTTCATGTTTTTGAACATATTTGCAAAATGATGATATTTTTCATTTGGGAAGCCCTTTTTCGAAACCAGTCGTTGTAGCATGTTTATTATCTTGTCTACAATCATTCCCCAAAGTTTTACATTTTTTGGAATTTGTTTGATATTTTTAAACAGTGTTTTAAAATCAGCAAACCAGTTTTTGAAATGTCTGTTTTCGGTCGACCGCTCGTTTGGTTTTTCGGCATTAGGCGACAGAGAGTCTGTCGGTCGACCGGTCCGGTCGACCGAGAGCTCCATCGGTCAACTGGTGCGGTCGACCGAAGATGTCAGCTTGCTTTTCTCGTTTTCAACCTGAATAGCGATCGACCGAATTTTTTAGTCGGTCGACCGAACGGTTCCATCGGTCGACCGAAGGATTTTCCGGTCGACCGACAAGGTGACCGTTGTCTCCTAACGGCTCTTTCTCTGAGCTGCTTGCTGGGGGTTTTTGGTCATTTTTTTTGGGGTTTTTGGCTGAGATTCTTAAAGGGTATAAATACCCCATTGCTGATCTTTTGTTCAACTAAGAAAAAGAAGTTTTTAAACAAAGTGTTTAAACAAGGGTTTAGGGTTTTACTGTTTGTTTGAGTTTGGGTTTCTGTTTACAAAGGAGGAAGCGTTCACTGCAGATTGAGGGATTCATTCTCAATCCCCTTCATCCTCTTATTTGTGTTCTTAGAGAAGTTTTCTAACTCTCTTCTCTAGCAATTTCATTATTGAATTTCATATTCTTATTATTGCTAGTTTGCTATTTGAGTTAGATTTCATTTTACTCATTGTTACACACACCCACATTGAGCTTTTAGTATTTACATACATAATATAGTTGGGTGGTGAGAGATTGTAACTTTGAGTTGTGCTTTCATTGTGTTCTCATCCATAGTTGAGAACAATCATTTGTTATATTATGCTTATTGTGAGATTCACTTTGTAATACACTTGTACACCGAGTGAGGAGTGTGTGGTGAGAGTCGGGGATCGTCCCAAGAGGAGTGGCGTCGGTTGACGTGCCTAGGAAGAGGTTGTAACCGAGCACTTGAGGGAGACACGGCTAGGTCCAACACTTAGTGGGTGTAGAGTGGGATTACAATAGTGTGTTGATTGTAAAGTTTTCGGTTAGCTAGAAAACCGAGTGTGAGGTGTAAATGTTGTTCGGGTGAATGTAGAAAACCCGGTTGATAGTGGATTTCTCCCCGGGAGTGGGGAGCGGAGACGTAGGACGGAAGGTCCGAACTCCGTGATCATATCGCTTGTTTGAGTATGCTTTGGCGTTCATTCATATTTATGTTCATATCTTATATCGCCATTGTGCATTGCTCATTTCTATATCATCCACTATCTTGTTTAGATTATTTACCCTTGTGTTGTTTATATATCCTTGCATATATTTCTATCATATAGGATATATCACCTTATGTATATTGCATATTCTTGCACATAACTCTTTGTATATCTATCTTGCAAGAATATATTTGTTAATTAATTTTAATTAGCATTTAAATTGGATTAGATTAGCATAAGACCCTAATCACCCCCCCTCTAGGGTCTAATACATTCCACCTAGTCCTGAAAAATATGTAGATCAAGACAACTTGAAAAATTATTTTTAACTCTAAGCTAAGCAGGCAAAAATTTTATTATCATACTCCCTTTGAAAGAGGGAGTTGTGAAAAAACTTTTAATAGATTGTATTGCCCCTATTCTTTTTTATATTATATTCTAATCATATATTAACTAAATTAATTATCATTATTAATTAATCATATTACATGTCACTTCATTTTTTTCTAACTTGGCCCTAAAACTTCTAATGTTATTGTTAAACTCTCATATTAATTATGAATAATGCATAATACTATATTACTAGATAAATGTAAGTTAATAAATAATTTTGGAAGAAGTAGAAAATATAGAATTGTCCTAAAATTATATCATGATACTCACATAGGAAAATTATAAAGAGTATTCTTGCGTATATAAGTACAAACATGCAATTTAGAAAACATTAGGATATTTAAGTTCATTAAGATATAAGTGGAGGTATATGAGTGTAACTTTCGTAAGTTGTAAGGTATTTAAGTTTAATTAAGCATATAAAGATTTGAAGTCTTTGTTAACCACAAGCAATAGTATGTGATTCTTTTGATAAATAATATTCATCATATATTATGAGGTCAGAGGCTTAGCTTACATTTATATAGTACAGAAGATGTAGAAAAAATTAAGCATCATATTTGGAATAAGTCTTAATATTTTGAATTATAAATGAAATTATGTACTTTGCTTAGAATCATACTCCCTTTAAAAGAGAAAGTTATAGAAAAACTTTCTATGGACTATATTACCCCTATTTTTTAAATATTATATTTTAGTCCTAACTAAACTAAATTAATTATTATTTTTAATTAATCATATTATATGCTACTTCAAGTTTGTCTAACTTGGTCCCTAAAACTTCCAATGTTATTGTAAAACTATCGTATTAATTATTAGTAATGTCTAATAATATATTAATAGACAATTACATGTTAATAAATTATTAATAGAAAAAGTAGAAAATATAGAATTATCCTAAAATTATACCATTATATTCATATAGGAAAATTAAAAATATTATTCTTGTATATAGAAGGTACAAACATGCAATTTTAAAAACATTAGGATATTTAAGTGCAGCAAGATACAAGTGGAGGTATGTAATTGAAAATTTTATTGTGACGCCCCTAGTTTCAATAAGGCTGAAGTCCAAGGTGAAATTAAGAATGTCAAACCTATCAAGCACCATACACCATGCTACAACATGTTTCAGCATCACAGTCACTACCTATCTAGTAGAATCAACAACAGGTGTAGGTACAAAACAGGCAAAAGAGAGTATACAAAAAGAAAACTAAATAACAGATACTCAGAAGAATAATCACTATCACTGATATAAATGGATAAGTCTCTAAAAAGGTAATATCTGAACTGAATACAAATGTCTCGACATAAGAATCAAATGAAATGATATTAAGGCACATTGCTTATACAAAACTAGAATAAAAACTCAAATGTTTCATAAATACATCTATTATGGAGTTCTGACATAAACTACTAGCAAAAATTAAAAATGGTAACTAGAACAACTCCATCAAGCTACGGCTCTCTGTGCACCTGGCTCGTTACCTGAAAGTGGGGAAACAACGAGCGTCAAAACGCTATAGCGAGTAACATCTCAGCCAACACAGGGGAAAGGGCTAGAAGGATAAGAAAATATCTGATAATACATATAGATAGCCAAACATTGACTGTAAAAATAAAATAGAGGTTTGATGTTTAGAAATTTATAATACGAGCATAGGTACGCCTCCCTTAGCTCAAATTATAAATAGCTAAATATCAAATTCAAAAGCTACAATATGGAGTAATAACTCTATCTCCAACTGAAATATCAATGTCCTGTCATATGTCAATTACATACCCAACTCGTGGTCTGCAATAAATAAATGTCCAAAGTATGATCAGCAATAGCTTAAAGTCTAACACGAGGACTGTAGTGGATTATAGTCCAACACGAGGACTTTGATGATTATAATCCAACACGAGGACTTTGATAGCTTATAGTCCAATACGAGGACTTTAATAGTTTATAGTCCAACACGAGGACTTGATAGCTTATAGTCTAACACGAGGACTGTAATATGCAAATAGTATCAGAAATCACATATATACCATTCACCCTCATGCTCCGGTGAATAAATCTAAGACTCATGTCTAAAGTCAACTCATGTATACAAATCTTAGTGTATAACAAACCCATATAACTCAGATATTTTGCCAGCCACACAAACCTAAGCACAACAGGACAAAAGCAGAAAAAAATCCCCTATCGGTCGACCGCCCAAGGTCGATCGTGACTGGTGAAGAAGCATACTACTTCTGTGCACGACACGCGGTCTACTGCCACAGTCGACCGTGTAACAGTTAAAACCCTAGTTCAGGTTTCTGTTCTACGTTGTTTGATCCAAAAACTTTCGTGTGATGTTTATATACATTATCAATCCTTCATACGTGATTTAGCACAACCAGAACATGTGAATTTCAGTCTAATCATTATGGATAAAACGAATCAAATCTTAAACATGTAAATTTCGTGTCAAAATCTTCAAAAACAAAAAAATCTTTCTTACAAAACTCTTGTTAGAAATAAACTCAGATCTAGATCTGTATTAAAAATTTCGTGGGTGAGCTTTATTAAATAAAAACGCGTTCTCTTTGTAAAAATACAACATATAGATCTATTTTTATACATAATCTAGTATGTTAGGCTCACAAATCACATGAAAATATTATTAAAACATTTAAAAACATGGGTATAGGGTTGGGCGAGATGAAACTCACTTGAGGGATGATGAACAACTCTAAAAAAATGCTGGAAAAATATCCTCCTACGTCGAAAACTGCTGGATCCCACTCAAACTCTTTGAAATCAGCCGAAATCACCAAGGAGAAGGGGTTAGGGTTTGCAAGAGGGAAGGAGGAGGCTGCTAGGGTTTTCTGTGGTGAAGAAGAAGCTCTCACAAATATAATATTATATATATGAGCCCACAAACCTGACCCAAAACCCAATAAGACTCGAACTAGGAAAAACTGGCAAAACTACGTACGGTCGACTGTCACGGTTGACCACGCAAGAGATAGAAGCTTTCTGCTTCTGTTGCCCACCCGGCGGTTGACCGTCACGGTTGATCGCGCAGGAAATTTCATGTTGGTGCATGTTTTTTGTGTGCTGGTCTTATCACTCGATCTTTCTCATATAAATACACTCGTTTGGTCCCCAAACACATGTTATCACATTCATCTATGATATAAACATATATTTCGTAATAAAAAAAATTCATTCACTGTATTTTACGGTGTTTTAAATTTATAAACTGTAAGGTATTTAATTTAGTTAAGTCAATAAAGATTTAAAGTCTTTGTTAACCACAAGCAATATTATGTGACCCCTTTGATAAATAATATTCATCATATAATATGTGGCCAAAAGATTACCTTATGTTTATATACTAGAGGAGATGTGGGAAAATTAAAGCATCATATGTTGAATAATCTTAAGATTTTGAATTATTTCTGAGTTTATATACTTTGCTTGGAAAGATTTAGAAGAGACTTTCGAAGGACTACTACAAAGTGTCGGGCATCATATAAATGCTAGACAAATAAAATCCATGGACATTGGATTGTAATAATCTGGTTTATGTAAAAAATATCTGGATGTCATATGAGATAATGCTCATACATAATATAACATTATAATCAATAATCTCAAATATTGATGAATTTTTAACATAATAATTTGTGTCAAGATATATACTTAAGATTTGGGAGACCTGAGAGTGGAGAGATTTAGGATATGAATTGTATCTTTTGTGACTTGTGGTTTTAGTTTTGGTTTCTAAACACGACCCAATACTAAGCCCACAATTAAATTAAAAATGGCTCGATTTTGTTATACCAGCCAATACTTTCGATAATGATCGATATATGAGAAAAAATCCCTAAATAAAAGAAAGCAATATAAAACCATAAATATTATCAAGATAAAGTATTTAACATTTTATATCAGTCATATAGCAATATATCGACCGATGTTTATATATTGCTTATAAGAGCAATATTTAAAGGTGATTTAGATATCATTTCCTTGATTTTAAATCTCTAATAATTTTATATTATTCCCTTAAAATTTTAAAATTGCTTATAATTTAGGGACTAATATTGAATTATAAAACATTTGAAGGACAAATATGTAAATAAGCTAAATTTAAAGGAATAGTTAAATTTTTGAAAACTCTCTCAACTATGGGGAATGTCTCAAAAAACACTCAACTAATTTAATTTGACAGAGCTCCCTAACTATAAAGGTGTTATAGATAACCTCTCTCTCAACTTTAGTGCGATTTTAGAAAACACCCTTCGACTTAGTATGTCTTATAAAAACTCTTATGGTCTTTTAAACATGTCTTAACAAGCCCACTTAATGTAAAAGACTTTAATATGTGATTTTGTCAAAATTCCCTATTAAAGAAAGCCATTTAAGTCAAAAAGAAACTCTCAACCGATAATAAAAGGATTACGACCAATTTACACTTTTTTTATCTCTAAATCTTCAGTTTTTCTTTTATCTAGAAAAAACCAAGCTAATTCTTTTAATGGTTGAGGGATATTTTTGTTTATCCAAGTTAAGTACTTATCACATAATGAATTCGACTCAATGATGTTAGTTTTGAAGGGTTAATTAAGAAAAGTTCATAGGGTTAAATCAAAATTTGAAGTTGAGATAGATTAACTACAATACCCCAAATTTGACAAACAAAGATTTACACATTTCAAGTAGTTAAGAGGGGATGGGGGGATTTTTTAACATTTCTCCCATAGTTGAAGGGAAGTTTCCTAAAATTAACCCTTAAACAAAGCACAATTTAAGACGCATGTGTCATCAATCTTATAGAGTGGATTATATAGCAAGTCTATCAGTATCTTTGAAATTCTTTTGCTATAAAATTCACAGAGAGAAATTTAATCTTTATTTGGGATGACTATGTAATCCTTATGGTTCTCATTATCTTTTGTGATTTGTAATAAATTATTTAACAAAATAAATTAAGTTGTTCATTTTATATGTCTCACCTTTATGAAGCATATAGTTTGAATATGAGTGTTATTAAATTCTCTTAACTCTTTAACCTAAATTTTTGGATATTATTCAATATTGAATAGATCTAAATTATTTTTTAAAAATATAATCCATATGTGTACAAAATATGTTTAAATCATTCTTAGATTATATTTTATAGTTTTTTATAATTAGAGAGTAATCATTTTGACAAATTAATTAATTAGTTGAGAAGATGTAGGAAGATTATAATATTAGATATTAGAATTGATCACATAATTTATATTTTCATTCTTGATTGAATTTTCACATTCTAACTTTAAAAATTCTAGCAAAAAGTTTTTAAATATCTATTATACTCGGTCGCTGGATAATAGAAAGTGAAAGTAGACAATAGGTGCGAGTGATTTTTTTATATTTTAACAAAATCCTCTATGACCAAATAAAACCTACCATTTTATGTTGATGAATTCAAGATTTATTTTTTCATTAATAATAATAGTTTTTTTAGATATTGGTCCTTACATCATTAATATTTTAAAAGTAAAATTCCAAATTATTAAATTGCTCTTCGATCATTAATATTTTATGACTTTAAACCTCACTATATGTGAAAGGTTAACTGTTGAAACCAATAAGATTTTATATATTGAAATATATGAAACTTTTTAATATATTATGACAATTATAAACTTTTTTGCAACTATGTTATAGTAAATAAATAAACTAAAAATCAATAATTATAATATTTGACTATGTGCATTGCACGTATATTTCACCTAGTTTTAATTAAAAGTCTAAGTTAAGGCTTAAATGAAGTATGCTACTTTGAAAATTATTTCTTAAGAAATTTATTTAGAATTATCATAAAAGGTGAACTTGAGTATAAAACTAACTAGGGATTAGAAAATTTAAACTTTATCAAATAGATTAATTATGCATTAACTTGATCAGATTGGCAGAATTGGTTTTTACTAAAAGCTAACAAAAGGAAAGTGCTAACTAGAAAACTAGAAAAAAGTTACTAAAACTACGAAAAACAAAATACTAACTAACAAATGAGTTAAAATAAAAAGAAACAACTTCCTCACATCTCCATAACTAGACTTTGCATTGTCCTTAAGTCAAATACTAGCAATAACATCCAAAATATCACAGTATATAAGTACATGCCAAAATAAATGTCAAATACTTGTTAAAAGAAAATGAAAAACATCCCTCAATGCTCATCACTAGACGGATCATCATACGCATCATCAGTGGCAAATCATGTACTAGGTCCAGCTTCATCCTCCTATCCTCCCAGAAAATCATCAGCCTGAAGTGGTGTGACAAAAGTCTGAAGCTCAGGTAGGGGTTCAGCTATATCTCCATGCACCCTCTGCCACTCTCTCATTAGATATGCTAAGGATTCGGTGACATAATTCATCTGACCCAACATCCTAGCCTGCTCCTCACGACTCTGCTGAATGGGTTCATGCATAGCCGGTTGGCGTCAAGAAGGAGCTCTATGTGAAGAACATGACTGTTCTCTTCCTAAAATACTCATCTTCATAGTCTGATCTGTCAATAGCCCATTCTCTGCTTCTACTCTATCCTCTGTGAAAACTAAAACGAAAAATCTGTGGCAGAGTCTAGTAATCAAGTAGGGATAAATAAGTTGAACTCTCGATCCAGACTGTGTCTTGGCCCACTCTAACACTGTAGAACCCCGTAAATTTTTATATGAATGTATGTGAATTATCAATAAATAAATAATTCTTTTTATGACAAATAGCTTGAGGTCATTGATGTGCATGACAACAAGTTATTTGAGATGATAGGAGAGTATGGGTGTAGAGCTTTGTGCGTTGAATTTTACAATTAGCAAAACATGCACAAAACTAGAATTTTCTAGTTCAGTCGACATATCAGTCGACTGATGGCGTCGGTCGACACATCAGTCGACTGATACGCTGATTTCTAGTTTTTCAGGTTTCGGGTCTGTTTTGTTTGGTTCGGGTTTGGGTCAAGTTTAACTGTTGGTATATATCCTTTCTCACCCGAATTCACCCCTTAGAACTTCAGACCAGAGATAACCCTAGCCCCCTCTCCCCTATCTAAAACCCTAGGTTGTTTTTGGTGATTTGGGGCGAAATCGGGGGATTTTCGGTGAGATTTTTGGTTTGCAGTGAAAGGAATCACTCCCCCTCAGATCCAGGAGCTCTTCATCACCTCAGAGGCGAGTAACATCTCGCCCAACCTTGTCCCATTCTTTTTAAACATTTTCAAAGGGTTTTATTGAGATTTCTTTGGCCAAAAATGTATTTTGTGTACAAAGATTGGATTTTTATTGCATATAACATGAAGATGGGCATTTTCATAAACAACTTACTAATGTTTTGTAAACTTAAAATCCAGATCTGAAATGTTTTATAAGAGATTTAACATGAGTTTTGCTTTAGAAAGGATTTTTGAAACATAAATGTATATGTTTAGTGTTTTGTTTATGTATTTGTACATGAAATTTTCGTTTCAGGTAGTTCATACATGTTAATATACGTATGGTACATGCTTGGGATTGATGGGGATGTGTTTAGATTAGTTTTGAGGTAAAAAACAACCTGTGCAGAGTTTCTGCAGGCTATCGGTCGACTGATCAGTCGACCGACGGGTTGGAATTTCAGCATCAGTCGACCGATCAGTCGACTGACGAGCTGTTTGTGTTTTTCTTAGTTCCTCAGTCGACATATCAGTCGACTGGTGAGCTGAGACTGTGTTGTCTGTTCAGTTTCGGTCGACATGTGAGTCGACTGACGTCATCAGTCGACACATCAGTCGACTGATGAGGTGTTCTACAGATTTTTAGTCTGTTTGAGTTGTTCTTCAGGGTCGCCTCGATGACTTGACACTTGTTCACCATGTTAAGGATTTATCTGTATATGTGGGTTGACTTTTGACATAAGCTTAGACATGTACATCGAGATGCGTGCGAGTTTAGATTTGGTGTATCTTTCCGCATATACTTTATACCGTTACACAGTCCTCGTGTTGGACTATAATCCATAGAAGTCCTCGTGTTAGACTATAATCCATAGAAGTCCTCGTGTTGAACTATAATCCATTTCAGTCCTCGTATTGGACATTTGTCACTTACTCCATGTGTTTGGAAACCACTGTACCTAGTTCCTGTATCGGACATATTTCTTAACCCTGTATATGACTTGCTCATAGGAGTTTATGACATGACACTTATGTAGATTACGCCTTGATTACATGATGCTCGTGTAGGCTATGATATGACACGGTATTCATGCTCTGAGATTTTGTTGTATTTCTTTTATTATTGTTTCTGTATTAGGACCTCGGGTTTGGTGTTTAGGGATTTACAATTTGAGATACAAGGTATATACATGAGGGTTTCCTTGTTTGGATTATTTTGCTCGACGTACCTATGCTTGTGTTGTAGATTCCTAAATACAAAAATCCTCTTTAGTAAGATCAATGATTTTAGATTTATTATGTATTATCTGTATTTTCATATACAACGAGCCCTGTTCCCTTGGGGTTGGTTGTGATGTTGCTCGCTAGCGCTTTGACGCTCGTTATCCCTCCCCCTTTCAGGTCACGAGCCAGGAGCACGGAGAGTCGCAGGTTGATAGCGGACCACTTTAGTGTTCATCTTTATATTCTAGCTATGTATTATTTTCTTTGGGCTCCACTGTAGTCGATGTTAGACATTTGAGGACTATTTTATAGATGTTGTAAAGGCTGTATGCCTTATTACCTTCACTCAGACTGGTTGAGAACTCCAGTTTATTCATTTCAGACATTGCCCTTTGTATTTTCTGTATGTTGGATGATAAAATATTATTTCGATCTCTATCATTTCATCAGTTATCTCTTGTGTTATCTTTTACTTGCTTGTGTACCTACACCTGTTATTGACTCTACTAGAGTGATAGAATTATGATGGTGAAACATGTTATTGCACGGTGTGGTGCATGGCAGGTTTGACATTCTTGGTTTCACCTAGGACTGCAGCCTTGTGTGAACCCAGGGGCGTCACAGTTGGTATCAGAGCTCTAGTTCCAGTATCCTTAGGATCATCCTGTGTCGAATCGTGGAGCTAGGATAGAGTTTCTTAGGATTCATGTATAGAGTCCGCAAGGATTTCCTAGTATGAGTGAGGATGATATATGCGTATATCTCAAAAATTTGAGAATTTTTTTTATGACAACTATTTTTGAATAAGTTTAAAGTAATTGTGCAAATACTATGTGTTGTGAAAATTATATTGTGATACGCTATTTATAAAGTTCTATTTTGACTCATGAACTTTTAATTTTCTTGCCATCAGGGAAGAGATATGGCAGGATGTAGTAGACCTCGTACCAGGAGGGCTAGTCAGGCGGAGTCACAGCAGACTCTAATAGAGCAGCAGTAAGCTCAGCCCGAGCAGGAGCAGGCACCACCAGAGCCGCAGCAGGCTCCTCAGTATCTGGTGGACCTTATGGCCTCTCTTATTGCTCGGATGACAGCTATTGAGGAGTTGGTGACGACTCATATAGCACCATGGACACCACCACCACCGGTAGCCCAGCAGCAGGGGATACCTATCGTTCCGGTCAGAGAGAGACCCCCAGAGGTCACGCTTGCAGCCATTCCTCTAGCAGTCCCCGATAGAGCCACAGAGCAGGAGACTTGGCTCCGTATGGTGGAGAGATACCAGAAGATGAGGGTACCAGAGTTCCAGGGGTCACTAGACCCTCTTGCGGCCCATAAGTGGAAGGAGGATGTGAGCAACATTCTCGATATACTCGGTGTAGATTCAGTTCAGAAGCAGAGACTGGCATCCTACAGCCTGAAGGGAGATGCCGGGAGGTGGTACCGACTTCAGTTTACCCCGGAGTAGAGGATGACCCTCACATGGGAGGACTTCATATATTTCTTCAATGGGCAGTACATTTCTTCCGCAGCACGGACTGGGAAGGAGCTCGAGTTGTCCCATTTGACTCAGGGGACATATCAGTGGCTGATTTTGAGAGCCGATTCATGGAGTTGCTACATTTCACAGGCATGTGGTAGACAGGAGAGCGTCAGGCTCAGATGTTCTTAGCTGGGCTTCTCCCTAATCTCCGACGGTACCTCGTGTCGAGGAGATTTTATTTAGTCAGGGAGGTAGCTGAGGCTGCCACTTCTCAGGAGATCGAGACCACTATGTTCCAGAAGGACAAGGAAGGGTAGGCCAAGACAAGACAGAGTGGGGATAAGAACAAGAACAAGAGACCTTTTTCTGGACAGCAGCAGTAGCAGCAGCATCAGGGCCTTTATAAAAGGGGACCCCAACAAGATCAGAGAGCGCATCTGCAGCGCAAGTTCCAGGGATCCGGTTTTAACTGTCACAAGGTCGGGCATAAGGCATCGGAGTGCCGTAGCGCACCAGCAGGAGCCCAGCAGGGCAAAGGTCCGAACCAGCAGCAGCAGCAGCGCCAGCAGGGCAGAGGTCAGGGCCAGCAGAACAGACTTGAGGCACCGCCAGCAGCTCAGAGGACTGAGGGACAGATTCGGGCAGTTCAAGATGTTCCTTAGGGACGGATTATCCCATATTCTCCAGCACCATTAGCAGAGCAGTCTTCAGCCACGGGCAGGGTATATGCAGTGGTTCCTCGTGATCATGGCGCCAGCGGAGCGGTAGTGGAGGGTACGTTCTTTGTGAACTCTCTTCCCACCCGTATTCTTTTCGATTCGGGAGCTTCGCATTCATTCATCTCGCATGCATTTATGTCTAGACTCCAGCTCGCAGCTGTTCGCGAGAAAAATCGAATCTTTCTTTATTGATGTCATTGCACTCTCAGTAATAGTTTATCGATTACAAAGATCCGGTCTTTTTATAAGATCCGGTTACAAGAAATCAACAAAAAGTAAAAATTACAACTTTCCTTATTTGTCGAACAAATCACGAGCTCCTGTTTTGCGGTCGCTCGCTTTTGTGGGTTCTTCGCCTGCGTCGGGGTTTATCCGTTGACTACCGCATGATCTAGATCCGGTCAGATCTACACGATTTGACGGGTGTTATTACATGAAGGAAATAATAGCCGGGGGGTACTATTTCGCCAAGGAAATAGTAGCCTTTAGTTCTCGGGATCAAAGGCCAAGCTTTGATCCGGAGTATTACCTCGTGTAGATCTCAGATCTGATTTTCTCTCTCGAACTCCTACCTTTTGTGACGTGGATACTCGCCAAGAACCAGATCTGAATGTCCAAGTCTTCAAGTCTTCAAAACTCTAAGGTGAGATCTCAATTCGGCAGAGTTTCGGCTCCAAAAGTTCTAACCCCTGAAAAATGAACACCCTTGGCCTATTTATAGGCACCCAGATCTGTGCCTGGGCACAGATCTGGGCTGAGGTGGCTCGGCCACACGTGGCCGGCCACCCCTGGGTGGCTCGACCATGGCCGAGCCACCCCTTTTGGGGTGGCTCGGTCGCCGAGCCACCTATGGGTGGCTCGGCCACCGAGCCACCTTCGGGTGACTCGGTTTTGGTCGGGTCTCTTTTGGTGTTGGTTTTGCCGTTGTTTTGTCCGTTGTTCGGTTCTGTGGTTGATTTGTTCATCTGGACTTTGATTTGATAGTCTGGATCCTGATTTGGCAGTAAATCCGCCTTGGTGTTTGAGTTCAAAACTGATCTTAAATTGATCGTGATTCATCTGAGTCTGCTCTTGGTTGGGTGACTCGTTGATTCCTCAACCTGTTAGCTCGATTCCGCACGCGAGTGGATTCATTCCGTTGTTTGCGTGCGTCGCCCGATGGTTGGTTTGTCAAATTGACGTCTTCGAGCCGTGTTAAAGGACCTATAGGCAATTTTATACGCCTACAGATACCCCCTCCAAAGTATTTCAGGCTCGTTCTTTTATGGAAGAGTCTAGAATACTTTGGATATGATTGTCCCATCCTTCAATTGGTTATGACCGGATATCTGGAATGGCTTCTATTCTTGATTCCTTCAGTCCTCCAGGCTATTCGGTGCTTTGTCGAACATCTGTAAGGATTCCGGTGCTGCATTCATTGTCTAACCGTCTGTCGGAATTTTGAATTTAAAGTCGATTCTCGATTTCCTGACTTTTTAGCTCGAGTTTGCTGACCATCGATTGTCGGTGTTGAATCGTCATTTATAACGCGTTGTCCGGCATTTGAACTTCCTTGTGACGCGTTGTCCGACGCACAAGCTTCATTGCGACGCGTTGTCCGGCGTCCAGGCTTCGCTGTGACGCGTTGTCCGGCGTCCGACATAGTTTATACTCGTACGTCTTCTGGAGTATACATAGTTTAAGCTCTTAAGGAATTGGAGCGTGGCAGATATTTGAGTCACGAGACCAATTTATAGAATTGATGCGTTAATGACTCGTATTTATAGAATTTTTGGCAAATTCTCAGCCCTCAACGGGTTTGATGAGCCTTTACCGACTACCGTTTGAGTCGGGCTAGCATGCGGATTATTTAAGTCCGTTCCGCATGTGACGTTAAGCTAAAAGAGTTAACCCTTTTAGTGCTACGATATCGAATACGTAGACTTCGTCTTTCTCCTGTGAAAAGACTAAACAGCAACGTGTAAGAGACGCTGACTTAAGATTTTTGGCAAATCCTCAGCCTTCAACGGATTTGACGTGCTCTCACCGACTACCGTTTGAATCGGGCTTACATGCGGATTGTTTTAATCCGTTCCGCATGTGACGTTGTGCTAAAGGAATGAACTCCTTTAGACTTTGTGCTATGATGTTGAATACATAGGCTTTACCATTTGTCACGGGAATAGGCTACCCGGTGACGCGTGTTAGGCGTTGACTTATCCCTACTTAGGCTTCGGGATGAGATACCACAGAATCGAATTCTGGTGTCTTTTTCTGTGGAAAAAGACCAAACCGGCGACGCGTGTTAGGCGTTGACTTTAGGATTTTTGGCTAACCCCCAGCCTTCAACAGATTTGATTAGCCTTTACCGACTACCGTTTGAGTCGGGCTAGCATGCGGATTGTCTAAATTCGTTCTACATGTTACGTTATGCTAAGCGGGTGAATCCTCTAAGACTTTGTGCTACGACTTCGAATACGTAGACGTCGCCATTGTTACAGGAATAGGCTACCCAGCAACGTGTATTAGACGTTGACTTATCCCTACTTAGGCTTTGGGATAAAGGTCCCCAGAATCGGGTTCTGGTATCTTTTTCTACGGATAAAGACCAAACCGACGACGCGTGTTAGGCGTCGGCATATCCTTTCTTAGGGTTCAGGATGAAATTCCCCATGCGTGTAAGGCATGGATTTTGGTGTTATTAATAACAACCTGCCATAATGTTGAATATGTGGACGGGTGTTCTTTTTAACGGTTAAGAACTAACCGACAGCGCGTGTTAGGCGCGGGCTTATCCCTGCTTAGGTTTCGGGATAGAATACTCCAGAATCGAACTCTGGTGTCTTCTTCTTTGGAGAAAGACTAAACCGACAGCGCGTGTTAGGCGTAGACTTATCCCTGCTTAGGTTTCGGGATAGAATACCCCAGAATCGAATTCTGGTGTCTTCTTCTTCGGAGAAAGACTAAACCGGCAGCGCGTGTTAGGCGCAGACTTATCCTTGCTTAGGATTCGGGATAAACTTCCTAGGATGAATCCTAGATTGATAAATTTTGGAAAAAGATCGGTGCGGGAAAGGAAGAATTTTATATTCTATTTCCCGGTCTTCTTTTAGGGTGAAGGCGAACCCGAATACAAGGAAGGAAGAATTTTATATTCTATTCCTTAATTCTGGAAAGGAAGAATTTTATATTCTATTTCCAGCGTAAAAGAAACTAGAAGTGGGATCTCCACTTCGAGAATCTGGAAGATCTAGATAAACTTTCCTTTTATAGGATTGGTTATCTGATCGAAAGATGAGTTCTTCGTTTATCGAAGTGAAATTTCAACTTCGGTTATAACCATGAGAAGGTTTAACCAAAGAGAAAAGAAAGGGAGTTCTTTCGTTTATCGAAAGGGGACTCCGAACTGAAAGCGGACCTCTTGTTCATGGAAAGAGTCAAGAGGGTCAGAAGAACATTTTTGGTGGACTCACTGTCAATTGAAATTGATCAGTGAGGGATTTTGGGGGTGAAAAATGATTTTGGGTTATCCTCTAGAATATTAAGCGTAATATTCTTCAAGGAACTTCCCGATAAATGGGTTATCCTGAATGTACTAGGGATAGTACTTTTTCAGGAACTTCCCATTTATTGGCATTAATTGCCTGACGCCTTCTAGAGAAATTAGGCGATAAGCGCCATTTGAGTAGACTGTGTCTATCATAAATGGCCCTTCCCATTTGGGTTCGAATTTACCTTTCTTCTTGGAGTTGAGGATTATCGGTCGGCGAGCAGCGAGGACCAGATCTCCTTCCTTGAAGCTTCTTTGTCGGACTCTTTTATTAAAAGCCCTAGATATCCTGGCTTGATAAAACTCAATGTGTTGTTGAGCTTCCAAGCGCCTTTCATCCAACATTTCGAGTTCTTCGAGACGTTTTCGATGTTGTTCTTCCGTCGTCATCTCCGTTGCGAGCGCGATCCGAAGGGAGGGGATTTGAATCTCAAACGGTAGCACAGCTTCACATCCGTACACCAACGAATATGGGGTGGCTCCTGTAGGTGTGCGTATGGTGGTACGATAAGCCCAGAGCGCTTCACCAAGTTTATCGTCCCAATCTCATTTATTGGTCTTCACGAGCTTTGATAGGATCTTAATGATCGTCTTGTTGAAAGCCTCAGCTAATCCATTAGCAGCGGGATAATAAGCTGTTGACGAAACATCTTGAATCTTGAATTTGTCACAGAACCTGACGAAAGCGTTGCTTATGAACTACGGACCGTTGTCATGAATGATCCGCCTTGGCACGTCATGTCGGTATATGACATGATGCTTGATGAAATTGATGACATTGTTCGTCTTCACTTCTTTAAGCGGAATCGCTTCAGCCCACTTTGAGAAGTAATCCGTGATAGCGAGAATAAATCGATCACCTTTGAGTGAAGGGGGAAAAATAGGACCGATAATGTCCATACCCCATGTCTCGAACGGCCAGGATGTGGTTGACGTGTGTAACCGCTCCGGTGGTTGGTGCATATAATTTGCATGCACTTGACAGGCGTGACATCCTCGGGCGTATTCGATCGCATCACGAACCATTGTTGGCCAAAAATATCCCATTCTTCTGATGCGATCATACAGCTTGGGACCAGGCTGATGCGCACCGCATTCTCCTTCGTGTGCTTCCTTAAGAATTTCTTCTGCTTCTCTAATTGAAAGGCATCGGAGTAGCAAATCATCATACCCTCGATGGTATAATGTACGGGTCTCGGCATTATAGAAGAACCTTGGTGCTCTTCGGCGGATCGATTCCTTTCTTTTACATCCTCTGGCAAAAAACCATACTGGACGAAATCAATGATGGGAAAACGTCAATCTCGGGACTCTGACCCAATTTGAGTTGAGTTCACCTCCTTGGCGTCTATGTTTCTATCATCTTCCTCTTCGATATCCATATTGTATATGGGTACACAGAGTTGATGCGATCTCACTGTGACTAGCAGTTCAGTTGCGGGAGGCTGCGCGAGTGATACCGCTAGTGCTGCTAGTGCATCCGCATAAGCGTTCTGGAGACAAGGGATGTATTCAATAAAGAATTCTTCGAAAGAATCTACCATTTTGACGGCCTCCTGGTGGTATGGGATCAGGTCTTGGTTCCTGACTTCATACTCTCCACGGACTTGGTTAACTATCAATTGAGAATCCCCGAAAACTTCAAGATATTCGACCCCCAGCTCCTTGGCGAAACTGAGTCCAATGAGGAGCGCATTGTACTCGGCTACGTTATTGGAACACGGATCAGTTAGTGAATAAGCTCGAGGCATAACATGCTTCCCCGGGGAAACTAAGACAACTCCAACTCCGGAGAACATCCAGGGTTTACTGCCACATTAGCTGCTCTCGAAGCACCATCAAAGTATAATTGCCATACTTGTTGGTGCGATGTAGTGTTAACCTTATGGGTTTCATCCGGCAAGTCATCATATACTTCTGCCGTATCCGCGGTCGGGTTTGCCGCCAAAAGATCACAAATTGCTTGTCCTTTGACCGACTTCTGCTGTTTGAAGTGCAAATCATACTGGGACAAGAGAAGGGCCCACTTTGCTAACCGCCAATTCATCGAACCCGGTTGAGTCATGAATACCCGTACCGGATTAACATTAGAAATGACGTAAATCGTCTGCCCAACCAAGTAATGTCGCATCTTCTGTACTATGAATACCAAAGCGAGACATTCTTTCTCGATCATAGGATATCGAGACTTAGCGCCTATCAAGGTCCGACTTAGGTAATAGACTGCCTGTTCGTGACCATTATCATCGTCTTGTGCTAATAAAGCACTTATAGAATGGTTCATCGCCTTGATGTAAATCAAGAATGGTTTACCTGATTTTGGTGCGACAAGAACAGGAGGGTTTGTGAGATATGTCTTGATATCCTCGAGTGCTTTTTGGCAGGCGTCGTCCCAAATAAATGACACACCTTTCTTGTTTAGCTTAGAGAAAGGTTGGCACTTCCCAGAAAGATTTGAGAAGAACCGCCGGATGTAAGCTAAACGCCCTTGCAATCCTCTGAGTTCTCTTAGATTTCTCGGGGGCTGCAATTCATGTATCGCCTTCACCTTGTCAGGATCGATATGTATACCTTTCGTGGTGATGACGAATCCGAGGAATTTTCCGCTGGACATTCCAAGGAATGATTTAGTGGGGTTCATCTTCAACTGATGACTCCGCATGAGATCGAACATCATCCTCAAGTCCTTGATGTGATCTTCTTTGTTGCGGCTTTTTACAACCAAATCATCAACGTAGCACTCGATCGTCTTCCTGAGGTGCTTTTGGAAAATCTTAGTCACTGCTCGCTGGTACGTGGCGCCTGCATTCTTTAGACCGAAAGGCATTATCGTGTAGCAAAAGACACCGAGGGGTGTTCTAAAAGCTGTATGCTTCTCATCATCCGGGTGCATCTTGATTTGGTTATATCCTAAAAATCCGTCCATAATAGACATTCTCTCGAATCCGCATGTATTGTCGATAATGACATCCGTGATTGGGAGAGGAAAGTCGTCTTTTGGACATGCCGCATTCAGGTCCCTGAAATCGATGCAAATCCTGATTTTACCGTTCTTTTTCATGACTGGAACGATATTGGCTAGCCAATCTGGATGTTGCTCCTCTCGGATAAATCCTGAATCGATCAATTTTTTAACCTCTGCCTCAATGGCTTCCATAATCTGCGGACGAAACCGTCTTTGCTGTTGCTTGACAGGTTTGGCATCCGACTTGATATCGAGGCGGTGCATTGCCACATTAGGGTCGAGCCCTGGCATATCCTCGTAGTTCCAAGCGAAGACATCAATGTACTCCCTGATAAGAGCAATTAACTCCTTCTTCTCATTTGGGGAAAGACTATCGCTGATGAATATGGGCTTTGGATTGGCTTCATCGCCCATATTAATTTGGACTATTTTATCTTTAGTGGGGGGTTCCCTCTGTTCAAACGTATCACCGTACTGCATGTTCAGGTGATGAACCCATGGATCTTCCCACGTTGGCATTTGATCGTCGTCCTCCATTGTGGATGGATCAGTTGTGGCCATATTCACCATTAGGGCTTTAAATACTTCCCCCAAACTTGCATCGGAGTCCCATTCTGAGGAATCTGACAAGTACCCATCCTTAGCTTTGTTAGCAATTTGATCGATAATTTGCCAACCACATTCATCATCAGACGAGGAGACGTATCCTAAGCCTCTTTTGTGACGATAATAATCATCCGGTTTCCCTTTTGGTACATATGCTGCTTTGGCTGGAATACGGGAACCTCGATCGAAGTATAAACCCTCTCCGAGTGTGAAATCATATCCCTGTTTTTCCATGAGCTTGCGCGCTTCCGGGCTATATTTAGATAAATGCCGACTAGGCTTATCTTCATCCTCCTCTTCTCTTAGGAAATGATCTGGTAACGGAGAGCTCTTTCCTTTACCGTAAATCACTTCTGTTTCACCTCCTATTTTAGTCGGGATGACCAGGGTCGTTCCGAAAGAATGCTGGAGGTGTTCCTTTGTTATATAGGATGATCGGAGTGGCATATACAAATCGGGATTATCATACAATTCTTTCACCACATCATCAAGAGACAAGGAGTACTCTAAATCGTTATTTATTTCATTATTGGCAAGTTACCAGTTACAACTGCCCTCTGACGATTGATCATCGTCAAGGTTGATTACAAAGGGTACAATGTCGTTTAAAACATAACCTCCATTGTAATCAAATCCGGCTTCGGTATCAGCTTCTTCTCCGCTGTTCGTGCCGTGGGCCGATGATTCAGTATCGGATTCGTTACCATAAAGGAGAGAATCAGTGAAATAATTCTCATACCCTTTGAATGGTTGTTTATCCATGACCACCGTCCTGACTCTACCATCAGCGTCGACATATTTCAAACACTGATGGAGAGTGGAGGGAACTATAACGTTACTATGGATCCAAGGTCGACCCAATAGTAAGTTATATGATGTCTCAGCATCAATCACGTAACATGTGACCTCCGTCTTCAGATCACCCATTTGACATTTTATCCGGATCTTTCCCAAAGGTCTTGACCCGCTGGTGTTGAATCCGTAAATGACAGTGCATGTAGATGCTAATTTGCTGACCGGAATGCCAAGGCTATGCATCAAGCGAAGCGGCATAATACTCACAGCGGAACCCGGATCCACTTGGATTCGGTTGACTTCGCTGGAGCCAATGTACCCGATGAAGTATAGGGCCCGATCATGATTTGAATTCTTCGTCTGTATATCCTCTTTGGTGAAGGTAATGCAGGGAAGGTTCTTAGCCGCTATATTGCATTGTTGAACTAATAGTTCTGGTTCTTCCGGCACCGGCTTGACCCGAGTAAGGAATGCTTCTGAATCTGCCAAGGCCTCTTGTAAGGCTTCCCTGGTCTCCCTAGACAATCGCAGCAACTCATACAACGTTATCCGTGTTGGAATGTTGGCTAATTGAGCCATAATATCGAAGACGCGTGGAGTGTTCGAACCTTCCGGTTTATCTCTTCCAATCGGACGACTGAAACGAGACTGCTTCGGATTTTGAACCTCCTCGGGCCTCTTTTCTTTTTGTTTATCAACCGGCTGTCGTCGAGCTTCTTCCACTGGTCTAGGAGTCGTGATCACCCCCAGCTCCGTGAGAGTTTTAGCTGGTCCCCGTTTAATCACCCACTGCTCCGCTAACTGATCACTAGGAGATGGATATTTGAAGTGATACTCATTTCCACTCCGGGTCGCAAGGACTTCTTGTTCTTCTTCGGAGAGCGGGAAAGCTAGGATTCTTTCGTCATCTTCTCCTGGGATAGCAGAGATTCCGAAGCAAGACTTCCCTTTCCCTTTTGATTTCCTCTTAGATGACAATCCTGCCCATTGTTCATCTTCAATCAGGTCGGGGTGAACCCAGAGAATTTCGCCGTTTGGGGCTGTGTGTGGCACGAGTCCTTTTTGGCGCTGTCCATGCGGGTCTTCATTCACCATCTTCATTCCTACTTTAGTGACGCGTTTCGGCTCGAACTATGTTGTGGGCACCGATCCAAAGCTGATTGACACCGCATTGGCTCCGACATTCTTGGACGGCTTTGGAGTTATGACACCTACATCAATCAACGCCTGGATCTTGTCTTTGAGATGATAGCATGACTTTCTAGGGTGATGGACCGCTCTATGGTATGCGCAATACTTCGGATCCGTCACTTTGCTAGCCCCTTCTTGATCCACAATCGCCGGCAGCTGGATTTTGTTGTTCTCCAACAGGTATTGAAAGATGCTGGGAACTTCATCATCCTTGAAGGAGTACACTTTAGGAAACCTCGACTCCGAAGACTTCTGCTTCTGAGGCCGTTGTTGCCATTGCGACTGCGACTGTTGTGGTGCTTGTTGCTGCTGCTGTTGCTGAGGTTGTAATTGAAAGGTTTGATTAGCATCAACTGCATTAGCATGTGCCTTACCTTTCCCCCGTGGGATGAAATTCTGTTGCAGAGCATTCGTTGCCTGCTGGCCTCTTTCCGGCTTCTTCCTCTTGAGGAACTGCTCGGCTTGCTCTCCTCGGACCTTCAAATCCTTCCATGTTTTGGATGGCGCTGTCCCCATTGCTTCCAACACATCCAATGAAAGATTGTTGTGGCAGGTCTGGAGAATGAACTCCTCGGTGATCGGGTCCCGACAGTTCATCGCTTTGTTCCGAAACCTCTTGACGAAGGTGTCGACCAACTCCCCGTCCTTTTGTTTCTCGTCAAGCAACGACCCAATGGATATCTCGGTGTCGTCGTCGAAGAAGTTAGCGAGGAACTTAGTCTCCATGTCGTCCCAGCTATTCACGCTTCCTGGCTTGAGGCGACGATACTAATCGAAGGCGGCTCTACGAAGAGTGCCAACGAAGGACCGTACCATCAGAGGCTCATTACCAGAGATAACCCCCAAGTGTGATTTAAAATAAATCAAATGCTGAGTGGGTGAACCCATCCTATTAAACGGCGTGAAGTTAATTAGACTGAACTTCGCCGGATATGGGATTGATTCCCACTCTCTTGGGTATGGACAAGGAATGCCCGTCTTTTTCATCTCTTGAGCGGAAATCAATGTATTGATTTTGCTCTCGAGGTTTTTAATTTTCAGGCTTTCACCTGTGTCTTCGCTAGCATTCTCGTTACCACCCCCTGCGTTGACGGGAGGATTATTGGCATTATGAGCTTCATTGGTATCCTCATCTTCCTGATGAACTTGGTTACGATGACTTGGTTTGCCTTGCTGGTTCGTCAGTGTTTGGATCTGTTGGTCATGCATCTCTCTGATGTTCTGCATGGCCATCTGCATTTCGAACCTGAAGCTCTCCTGTTGCTTAGCCAAAGCGTCTTCAAGCATCTTCGCCACTTGCTCCGCACTTATCATAAGTGCCTCGCGGGGTTGTCCCTCGCTGGATACTGTATTATCTGATGCAACTGCAGAGCCTGCATCCGATTCTTCATCTTCTGAAGGTACCCTTGTCTGAACCCTACCGTAGGTTCCTCGTTTGATGGCCCCAGACTGTAGACGGGTCATAGGCGGGATGCTTGCGGAATCGACTCGGAATTATTCCGTGCTGATGTACCTTTGCTGGTCATGTTAGTGGTGACCCTTGGAAATTCTCCGTCTTCAACCACCGTTCTTCTTCATCGGAAACGCCTAGGACTTAGCTTTGGTGTTTCAGTGCTGAGCCTCTCGAAAACCGAAACTCTTTCGGTGACCGTCTTAATGCAATTACACTCAGACAATACCGCCCGAATGAGTTTAGAACAGGGGCATTGAGTCTCTAGTCTTTGAGGACTCCTCTTCCTGGTTTTCCTTGTGCTCCCATCACGATAGTACAACTCGTCGACTTGACGGTCGGAGTAATCTATCGTGTGTTGACACGACTTTTCAGGTATAACGTCGTCATCAGACAACAACATTTCCTTCTGAGGGTGAATTGCCTTCTTCGGGCTTTCGAGAGTCACGCGCCTCGAAACGCGCCTTTGTGGGCGTGAATTTTCAGCGGGCTCCTGAACTTCAATGCTTTAGTTGCCATTATTTCTTTGTCATGTTGAGGGTTGCGGCGACCCCCAGCATGTTGATTCGTTCGGGGCTTTCTTAGTGGGCCCAAACGTTCTTGAACTGGAGCTTTGCATCGTCCATCGGGAAGTGGGCTGAGGCGCTCAAAAACTGACTTCTTTATCCGGGATGATTCTGCGTGATCTCCCGGAGTAACCATGGGAATTGTCGGCGACTTTGTTTGATTCGCCGGAGGTTGAACCTGCTCCGAAGGCTGCAAAGGTTGCTCTTTGGCCTGAATCGCCACTTCAGACTTCGGCCTCCAGACTTTGCGGGTTGGTGGCGGCTTCTTTGCCACTTCCTTTTGTAGTTTTCTACGGGCCTCTTGGACTTGAGCCCGTGCCTGCGCTGATATCGCGCGGCGCTTGCGAATGCGCTCTTCCAACGTCGAACGGTTCCGTTTAACACGGACCCATTCGTTGGTTGGCGGCTTGGAAGAGCTGCCATTCGTCATTTGTTGAGGCCGCTTGCCTCTTCTGTTCTTCAGATCCGCATCATAGCGGATTCCATCTATTGACTCCATCGCCTTAGCAAGTTGCCGCGCCAGGCGTTGACGTCGCCTCTGGCGGGCTCTCTTTGAGAGAGTCGCTACGCCTTCAGCGACAGAGGTGTTTGCCAGAACAGATCCGACCTGGTTGGAAGTTGGTGGAATTTCACCCGACGCAACTTTAGCGTCAATCGAGGTGAGGTCGTCGTTGGTAGCTTTAACTTCTTTGTACCAACGATCTTTTCTCCTGGAGGAGAACTTCTGGGATTTCTTGGACTTGCGGGTGGAGGTGGATCCGGACGAGGATGACAAGTACTCCTCGAACTTCTGCTGGTCGAACTCGTATTCAACCTCCTCTACGACCGGGATTGAGATCCGCGGCTGTGACGCATCGATCTCGACAGCGAGATCGTCGGCTCCCACTGTGGTCGCCAGATTGTTCGTGGGAAAAATCAAATCTTTCTTCATTGATGTCATTGCACTCTCAGTAATAGTTTATCGATTACAAAGATCCGGTCTTTTTATAAGATTCGGTTACAAGAAATCAACAAATACTAAAAATTACAACTTTCCTTATTTTTCGAACAAATCACGAGCTCCTGTTTTGCGGTCGCTCGCTTTTGTGGGTTCTTCGCCTGCGCCGGGGTTTATCCGTTGACTACCGCGCGATCTAGATCCGGTCAGATCTACACGATTTGACGGGTGTTATTACACGAAGGAAATAACAGCCGGGGGGTACTATTTCGCTAAGGAAATAGTAGCCTTTAGTTCTCGGGATCAAAGGCCAAGCTTTGATCCGGAGTATTACCTCGTGTAGATATCAGATCTGATTTTCTCTCTCGAACTCCTGCCTTTTGTGACGTGGATGCTCGCCAAGAACCAGATCTGAATGTCCAAGTCTTCAAGTCTTCAAAACTCCAAGGTGAGATCTCAATTCGGCAGAGTTTCGGCTCCAAAAGTTCCAACCCCTGAAAAATGAACACCCTTGGCCTATTTATAGGCACCCAGATCTGTGCCTAGGCACAGATCTGGGCTGAGGTGGCTCGGCCACATGTGGCCGGCCACCCCTGGGTGGCTCGGCCATGGCCGAGCCACCCTTGGGTGGCTCGGCCACCGAGCCACCTTTGGGTGACTTGGTTTTGGCCGGGTCTCTTTTGGTGTTGGTTTTGCCGTTGTTTTGTCTGTTGTTCGGTTCTGTGGTTGATTTGTTCATCTGGACTTTGATTTGGTAGTCTGGATCCTGATTTGGCAGTAAATCCACCTTGGTGTTTGAGTTCGAAACTGATCTTAAATCGATCGTGATTCGTCCGAGTCCGCTCTTGGTTGGGTGACTCATTGATTCCTCAACCTGTTAGCTCGATTCCGCACGCGAGTGTATTCATTCCGTTGTTTGCGTGCGTCGCCCGATGGTTGGTTTGTCGAATTGACATCGTCGAGCTGTGTTAAGGGACCTATAGGCAATTTTATACGCCTACAGTAGCTCAGCCTCTAGACACCCCTCTATGTGTTTCCACCCCTTTAGGTGAGGTATCGCTTCTGGAGAGCGTTTGTAAGAGGTGTACCGTTAGTCTAGACGAGTCAGAGTTCATAGTGGATTTGATAGTGTTGCATATGTCCGAGTTCGATGTCATCCTTGGTATGGATTGGTTGTCTTCCTACCACATTAGTATTGACTGCTTTGCGAAGACAGTCAAGTTGCGAGCGTCCGATGGGTTCGAGATGATTGTAGCTACCTCTCAGGGCAACCGATTTGCGGAGTCATTTCTGGCATACATCGAGGAGGTGATGCGACGGTATCAGGGAGCCGAGTTATTGGAGACTAGAGTTGTCTCAGATTATCAGGATGTCTTTAAGAACATACCTGGGTTACCTCCTGTGAGAGAGGTCGAGTTCTGTATTGAGTTGCAGCCAGGCACAGCCCCGATATCCCACGCACCATATCGCATGGCACCAGCTGAGATGAGGGAGCTTCAGACCCAGTTGGACGAGTTGTTAGCTCAGGGTTTTATTCGCCGGAGTCATTCTCCGTGGGGCGTAGCAGTCCTCTTCGTGAAGAAGAAGGATGGTAGTATGAGGTTATGCATAGATTATAGAAAGTTGAACAAGGTCACTATCCGGAATAGGTACCCACTACCTAGGATTAATGACTTGTTTGACCAGTTGCAGGGAGCGCAGTATTTCTCGAAGATTGATCTTCGTTCTGGCTATCATCAGTTGCGGGTTCGGGAGATGGATGTTCCCAAAACCGCTTTTCTTACTCAATATGGGTCCTTCGAGTTCTTGGTCATGCCATTTGGGTTGACCAATGCACCCGCGGTATTCATGGATTTGATGAACCGGGTTTTCCCTCCCTTCTTAAATCAGTTTGTGATCGTCTTCATCGATGATATACTCATTTAATCGAGATCAGAGGCAGATCATGAGGAGCATCTACGGATAGCGTTGAGGACTCTGCGGGAGCATCAGTTGTATGCTAAGTTTAGCAAGTGTGAATTTTGGCTTTCAGAAGTCAGATTTCTTGGCCACGTCATCAGTAGAGAGGGAATAGCAGTGGACCCGGCTAAGGTCATGACAGTTCTTGATTGGGAGCTACCGAAGACGGTGTCAGAGATTCGCAGCTTTTTGGGTTTAGCTGGATATTACAGGAAGTTCATTCAGGACTTCTCGAAGATTGCAACGCCGCTTACACGCCTTACGAAGAAGGGTGTACAGTTCATATGGAGCATGGAGTGCCAGAAGGCCTTTGATATTTTGAAGGCTAAGTTGACTACAGCGCCAGTTCTGACTATTCCGAGTAGTGACCGGACATTCGTTGTGTATACAGATGCATCGTTGGCAGGCTTAGGAGGCGTATTGATGCAGACTCAGAGGGTAGTAGCCTATATCTCACGGTAGTTGAGGGTGCATGAACAGAACTATCCCACTCATGACTTGGAGTTAGCAGCAGTGGTGTTTGCACTGAAGTCATGGAGGCACTACTTATATGGAGTGCAGTTTGAGCTATTCACAGACCATCAGAGTCTAAAGTATCTCTTTTCTCAGAAGGAACTCAATCAGAGGCAGAGGAGGTGGATTGAGTTTATCAAGGACTACGAGTTCGCGATTTAGTATCATCCAGGGAAGGCGAACGTCGTAGCAGATGCTTTGAGTAGGAAGCGTCGACATCGGGTTGCGGCTTTGAGGTGTTCATTGTACAGAGATCTTATCACTCTTAGCCAGTTTGATTTTAGACCCGAGATTGGAGGAACCAGTGCATTCTTGGGAGCTATGTCAGTGCAGCCATCTTAGAGTGATAGGGTTGTCAGAGCACAGTTGGAAGACTCTTGGATTCAAACCCGTAAGGGGGAGATTTCCAAAGAGCCTAGGGCGGACTGGACCGTTGGAGCAGATGGAGGTCTACGGATGAAGGGTAGATTGGTTATGCCAGCCAGTGAGAGCTGAAGAGGGAGTTATTTGATGAGGCGCACCGTACTCGGTACACAGTACATCCAGGGACTACCAAGATGTACAAAGACCTGAAGAGGCATTTCTGGTGGAGTGGTATGCGGAGAGAGATTGCAGACTATGTGGCCAGATGTTTTACCTATCAGCAGGTGAAGACAGAGCATCAGAGACCGGCGGGGACACTCCAGCCTTTACCCATTCCAGAGTGGAAGTGGGCAGACATTTCTATGGATTTTATTGTGGGGTTGCCGAAGTCGAAGAAGGGGAATGATTCTGTTTGGGTGATAATGGACCGATTGATGAAGTCAGCACATTTCATTCGGTGAGGACCACTTATACAGCCGAGACTTATGCGAGGATCTTCATTCAGGAGATAGTTCGACTTCACGGAGTACCGGACACGATCGTATCGGATCGAGGATCGGTTTTCACTTCACATTTTTGGAGGAGTTTCCAGGACTCATTTGGTAGCACACTATCTTATAGCAGTGTATTCCCCCCCCAGACTGATGGCCAGACAGAGAGGGTGAATCAGGTATTGGAGGACATGTTGCGGACATGCGTCATTGACTTCCAAGGCAGTTGGGAGGACCATATTCTACTAGTAGAGTTCGTTTATAACAATAGTTATCAAGCGACGATCGGTATGGTCCCGTATGAAGCATTGTACGGGAGACCTTGTAGATCACCGATATGTTGGGCCGAGCCGGAGGACAGCTTGATGCTTGGACCCGAGCTAGTGAGGCAGACTACTGAGAAGGTAGCTTTGATCAGGGAGCAAATTCTAGCCGCTCAAAGTCGGCAGAAGAGCTATGCAGATAAGAGGCGGAGACCACTAGAGTTTCAGATTGGAGATTTGGTTATGCTTAAGGTATCGCCTATGAAAGGCGTACAGCGATTCGGGAGGCGAGGGAAGCTTGCACCGAGATATATTGGGCCTTTTCAGATTCTAGAGCGTATTGGAGTTGTGTCATACAGACTAGATCTTCCAGCATCTATGTCTAGTATACACAACATGTTTCATATTTCTATGCTCAAGAAGCACTTGCATGATGAGGAGAAGCAGCGAGTATTGGATACACCGGAGATCGAGCTTCAGGATGACTTGTCCACTATTGAGATTCCGGTTTGTATACTTGCCAGGGAGAACAAGAGACTCAGGAATAAGGTGATTCCCTTAGTGAAAGTTCAGTGGAACCGAGGAGGCATTGAGGAGATTTCTTGGGAGCGCGAAGAGGACATGCGTCGCGACTACCCACATTTGGTTGAGCAGGTAAATTAATTCCTATTATGATTATATATCTTACTTCATGTTTATATCTTTAGTTATGTTTACATTTAACACTAGAATGAAGATACTTTCGCTTAATTTTTAATCTTTTGGAACACATGGTATATGTATGGGGGGTTCCTTGTTTGGATTTTTCGCCCGATGTACTAGTTCCACTAAATTAGGATTTGAGCAAGAATATTATCATTTTAGATCGTTAAGTGTAAATATCTCTATAAGGTTATCTAGGAGTTCATATTTCAAGATTCGTATGATTTCCGAATTTCGAGGACGAAATTCTTTTAAGGGGGAAGAATGTAGAACCCCGTAAATGTTTATATGAATGTATGTGAATTATTAGTAAATAAATAATTCTTTTTATGACAAATAGCTTGAGGTCATTGGTGTGCATGACAACAAGTTATTTAAGATGATAGGAGAGTATGGGTGTAGAGCTTTGTACGTTGAATTTTGCAATTAGCAAAACATGCACAAAACTAGAATTTTCCAGTTCAGTCGACATATCAGTCGACTGACGGCGTCGGTCGACACATCAGTCGACTGATACGCTGATTTCTAGTTTTTCAGGTTTCGGGTCTGTTTTGTTTGGTTCGGGTTTGGGTCGGGTTTAACTGTTGGTATATATCCTTTCTCACCCGAATTCACCCCTTAGAACTTCAGACCAGAGATAACCCTAGCCCCCTCTCCCCTATCTAAAACCCTAGGTTGTTCTTGGTGATTTGGGGCGAAATCGGGGGATTTTCGGCGAGATTTTCGGTTTGCAGCGAAAGGAATCACTCCCCCTCAGATCCAGGAGCTCTTCATCACCTCAGAGGTGAGTAACATCTCGCCCAACCTTGTCCCATTCTTTTTAAACGTTTTCAGGTTTTATTGAGATTTCTTTGGCCAAAAACGTATTTTGTGTACAAAGATTGGATTTTTATTGCATATAACATGAAGATGGGCATTTTCAGTTTGATAAACAACTTACTAATGTTTTATAAACTTAAAATCCAGATCTGAAATGTTTTATAAGAGATTTAACATGGGTGTTGCTTTAGAAAGGGTTTTTGAAACATAAATGTATATGTTTAGAGTTTTGTTTATGTATTTGTACATGAAATTTTCGTTTCAGGTAGTTCATACATGTTAATATACGTATGGTACATGCTTGGGATTGATGGGGATGTATTTAGATCAGTTTTGAGGTGAAAAACAACATGTGCAGAATTTCTGCAGGCTATCAGTCGACTGATCAGTCGACCGACGGGTTGGAATTTCAGCATCAGTCAACCGATTAGTCGACTGACGAGCTGTTTGTGTTTTTCTTAGTTCCTCAGTCGACATATCAGTCGACTGGTGAGCTGAGACTGTGTTGTCTGTTCCGTTTCGGTCGACATGTGAGTCGACTGACGTCATCAGTCGACACATCAGTCGACTGATGAGGTGTTCTACAGATTTTTAGTCTGTTTGAGTTATTCTTCAGGGTCGCCTCGATGACCTGACACTTGTTCACCATGTTAAGGATTTATCTGTATATGTGGGTTGACTTTTGACATAAGCTTAGACATGTACATCGAGATGCGTGCGAGTTTAGATTTGGTGTATCTTTCCGCATATACTTTATACCGTTACACAGTCCTCGTGTTGGACTATAATCCATAGAAGTCCTCGTGTTGGACTA
>BQKN01065345.1:68901-82292 GCA_022839385.1 Asparagus kiusianus
TTGCTCATCCAGATCTGGTGCTCGGCGATCATCAACGCCAAATAAGGCAGGAGTTCGAGAGGACCGGATCTCAGATCTACGTAGTTATACTTCGGATCAAAGCTTGGTCTTTGATCCCGAGATTAGGGCGATTATTTCCTTGGTGAACTAATCCCCCCGGCTATTATTTCCTTGGCGAAATAATACCCGTCATATTGCGTAGATCCGATCGGATCTAGATCTCACGGTGGTCCACGGATAAACCCCGGCGCAGGCAAACAACCCACGCAAGCGAGCGACCGCAAAACAGGAGCTCGTGATTTGTTCGACAAATAAGGAGAAAGTTGTAATCTTTTTTATTTTTCTTTGATTTTCATTGTAACCGGATCTTATAAAAAGATCGGATCTTTGTAACTCGAAAAGCTGTTAACTAAGATAGCAATGGAATCAATAATGAAGAAAGACATGATTTTCACCGTGAACAATCTGGCGACCACAGTAGGAGCCAATGATCTCGCTGCCGAGATTGATGCGTCGCAGCCGCGGATCTCAATCTCGGTCGTGGAGGAGGTCAAGTACGAATTCGACCAATAGAAGTTCGAGGAGTACCTGTCGTCCTCGTCCGGATCTACCTCCCCCCGCAAGTCCAAGAAGTTCTCATCCAGGAGAAAAACTCGTTGGTATGAAGATGTTGAAAACACCAACGAAGATCTCGCCCCGCTGGATGCCAAAGTCGCATCGGGTGAGATTCCTCCAATTCCCAACCAGGTCAGATCTGCTCTGGCCAACCCTTCTACCGCAGAGGGTGTGGTGACTCTCTCGAAGAGAGCCCGTCAAAGGCAACGTCAACGCCTTGCGAAACAATTCGCAAAGGCCATGTAGTCTGTTGACGGGATTCGCTACAACGCGGATCTGAAGAACAAGGGAGGCAAACAGCCTCAACAACAAATGAAGGGTAGCTCCTCCAAGCCGCCGACGAACGAATGGTTCCGTGTCAAACGGAACCGATCAACGCTGGAGGAGCGCATTCGCAAGCGCCGCGCACTATCAGCGCAGGCACGGGCTCAAGCTGAAAAAGCCCGTAGAAAGCTACAGAAAGAGGTGGCTAAGAAGCCGCCATCAACTCGTAAAGTTTGGAGACCAAACTCTGAAGCGGCGGTTCAGACCAAGGAGCAACAACTGCAGCCGTCGAAAGTGCAACTTCCGGCGAAGCAATCCAAACCGCCGATGATTTCCACAATTGCTCCGGGAGATCCCACAGGACCATCCCAGAAAAGGAAGTTGGTTTTGGAGCACCTCGGTCCACTCCCCAAAGAACGAGGCAAAGTTCCAGTCCAGGAATGTTTGGGGCCAATGAAGAAGTCCCGAATGATTCAACACGCTGGGGGTCGCCGCAATCCCCAACATGACGAAGAAATCAGGGCAACTAAGCGCACTACGTTGCGTATTGAAGTCCAGGAGCCCGCTGAGAATTCACGCCCACAAAGGCATGTTTCGAGGCGCGTGACTCTCGAAAGCCCGAAGAAGGTAATTTGCTCTCAGAAGGAAACGTTATCGTCTGATGATGATTACGTTATACCTGAGAAATCGTGCCAACACACGATAGGTTGCTCCGACTTTCAAACGGACGAGCTGTACTATCGTGCTGGGGGTACAAGCAAAGCTAGAAAGAGAAGTCCTCGAAGACTAGAAACTCAGTGCCCTTGTTCAAAGCTCATTCGGACGGTACTGTCTGAGTGCAACTGCATCAAGGCAGTCCCCGAGAGAGTTTCGGTGTTCAAAAGACTTAGTACCGAAACGCCAAAACCAAGGCCTAGGCGTTTCCGACGAAGAAGAACGGCGGTTGAAGATGGAGAATTTTCGAGGGTCACCGCTAACATGACCAGCAAAAGGACATCGACACAGGGTAATTCCGAGTCGATTCCGGAAGCACCCCGGTGTGTAACCCGTCTGCAGTCTGGAGCCATCATACGAGGAACTTACGGTAGGGTTCGGACAAGAACACCTTCAGAAGATGAAGAATCGGATGCCTGCTCTGCGGTCGCATCAGATAATACAGTATCTAGCGAAGGATAACCCCGTGAGTCATTTATGGTAAGCGCGGAACAAGTGGCCAAGATGCTCGAAGAAGCCATGGCCAAACAGCAGGAGAGCTTCAGGTTCGAAATGCAGATGGCTATGCAGAATATGAGAGAAATGCATGAGCAACAAATCCAGGTACTGACGAACCTGCAAGGCGAACCAAGCCGCCGTAATCAAGTTGTTCAGGAAGTTGAGCATACGGATGCGGATGAAGCTCGCAACGCCAATAACCCTCCCGTTAATGCAGGGGGTGGTAATGAGGATGCTAGTCACAACACCACGCTTCCACCTCAGAATCGTGCTGACGAAAACTCGGGTGAAAGTCTGAAAATCAAAAATCTCGAGAGAAAAATCAATACGTTGATTTCCGCTCAAGAGATAAAGAAGACTGGTATTCCTTGTCCATACCCGAGAGAATGGGAATCAATCCCGTATCCGGCGAAGTTCAACTTAATCAACTTCACGCCATTTGATGGGAAGAGTTCACCCACTCAGCATGTGATTTACTTCAAATCACATCTGGGGGTCATCTCTGGCAATGAGCCTCTGATGGTACGGTCATTCGTTGGCACTCTTCGCGAAGCCGCCTTCGATTGGTATCGCCGCCTCAAGCTAGGTAGCGTGAATAGCTGGGACGATATGGAGACTAAGTTCCTCACCAACTTCTTCGACGACAACACCGAGATATCTATTGGATCGTTGCTGGACGAGAAACAGAAAGACGGGGAGTTAGTCGACACCTTCGTCAAAAGGTTCCGGAACAAGGCGTTGAATTGCCGGGACCCGATCACTGAAGAGTTCATTCTCCAGACCTGCCACAACAATCTTTCGTTGGACGCGTTGGAAGCAATGGGGACAGCACCGTCCAAAACGTGGAAGGATCTGAAGGTCCGAGGGGAGCAAGCTGAGCGATTCCTCCGAAGGAAGAAAGCCGAGAGGGGTCAATCAACAACTAAGCCTCCGAATTCTAACTTCGCCTCCCGTGGTAAGGGCAAGACACCTGCAGCGGCTGTTGATGCTAATCAAACGTCGTAACAGCAATCCCGGAGACAGCAGAAGACTTCGGATCAGAGGCTCAAAAAGAGTACTCCTTCAAAGACGAAGATGTTCTAGCCATCTTCGAATCACTCCTTAAAAATAACAAGATCAAGCTACCACCGATTATGAATCAGGAGGAAGCTGACAATACTACGGATCCGAAGTACTGCGCATACCATAGGAGGATCCTTCATCCCACCAAGGCCTGCTTTACTTTAAAGAATAGTATCCAGACCTTGGTTGAAGCCGGCGTCATAACGCTAGAGTAAGCCAGTTGAGAACGGCAACACTCCGATAAGTATAAGAGTATAAACTGCTTCTTCAAACTCCGATAAGTATAAGAGTATAAACTGCTTCTTAACACTCCGAAGAGTATATGAGTATAAACTGCTTCTCAAAACTCCGACCGGTATAAGAGTATAAACTACTTCCTACACTCCGAAGAGTATATGAGTATAAACTGCTTCTTAAAACTCCGATCGGTATAAGAGTATAAACTGCTTCCTACACTCCGAAGAGTATATGAGTATAAACTGCTTCTTAGTCCTCCGACCGGTATAAGAGGTTAAACTGCTCCCCGATACTCCAAAAGGTATATGAGTCTAAACTACTTCCTTTCTTCCACAGGAAGTTCCTGGAGAATGCCATGCGTTGTATTCTTAAGGATAACCCGATCATGCAGCCGATACAATGATAAACCCAGTTTCGCAAGAAAAGCTGGGGGTGAATAATTCATGTAACGGGAAGTTCCTGAAGGAATGTTACATATAATTTTCTTAGGGATAACCTGATCATTACAAATTAGATGATGAACACTAAACCCACCGTTTACCTGGTCAAACCTTAGGACCACAACCAAAATCTCCTCTCGATTCCCACAATGAACGAGAGGCCCACAAATCAAGCGATCAAACCTTCTTACAGTTAGGATCGTTTTAAACTTCCCACTTGATCAAACCTTCCTACAGTTAGGACCACAACTAAAATACCCTCTCGATTCCTCCAATGAACGAGAGGTCCACTTTCAAATCGAGTGATCAAACCTTCCTACAGTTAGGGTCATCTCAAACTCCCGCTTGGTCAAACCTTCCTACAGTTAGGACCAGAACCACGATTCACTCTCGATAAACGAGAAATTCATCTTTAGTTCGGTAATCAAACCTTCTGACAGTTAGGGTTATCCGAATCTTTTTGATTCTCGGAGTGGAGATCCCACTCTTAGTTTCACCTTTCCGGATTCTGGGGGTGGAGATCCCACCTCAAGTCTCCTCCTTTCCTTGTTCGGGTAATAGAATATAAAATTCTTCCTTCCCACACCAATCCTTTTCCAAGAATTTAGGATTCATCCTAGGAAATTTATCCCGAATCCTAAGCAGGGATAAGTCTGCGCCTAACACGCGCTGCCGGTTTAGTCTTTCACCGATTGAAGAAGACATCAGAGTTCGATTCTGGGGTATTTTATCCTGAAACCTAAGCAGGGATAAGTTTGCGCCTAACACGCGCTGCCGGTTTAGTCTTTCACCGATTGAAGAAGACACCAGAGTTCGATTCTGGGGTATTTTATCATGAAACCTAAGCAATGATAAGTCCGCGCCTAACACGCGCCGCCGGTTAGTTCTTAACCGTTAAAAAGAACACTCGTCCACATATTCAATATTGTGGCAGGTTGTTATTAATAACACCAAAATTCATGCCTTACACGTGTGGGGAATTTCATCCTGAACCCTAAGAAAGGATATGCCGACGCCTAACACGCGTTGCCGGTTTGGTCTTTATCCGTAAGAAAAAGATACCAGAACCCGATTCTGGGGACCTTTATCCCAAAGCCTAAATAGGGATAAGTCAATGTCTAACACACATTGCTGGGTAGCCTATTCCCATAACAATGGCAAAGTCTACGTATTCGAAGTCGTAGCACAAAGTCTTAGAGGATTCACCCTCTTAGCACAACATAACATACAGAACGGATTTAGACAATCCGCATGCTAGCCCGACTCAAACGGTAGTCGGTAAAGGCTAATCAAATCCGTTTAAGGCTGGGGGTTAGCCAAAAACCCTAAAGTCAACGCCTGACACGCGTCGCCGGGTAGCCTATTCCCGTAACAAATGGTAAAGCCTACGTATTCGAAGTCGTAGCACAAAGTCTAAAGGAGTTCATTCCTTTAGCACAACGTCACATGCGGAACGGATTAAAACAATCCGCATGTAAGCCCGATTCAAACGGTAATCGGTAAGAGCATCTCAAATCCGTTGAAGGCTGAGGATTTGCCAAAAATCCTAAGTCAACATCTCATACACGTTGCTGTTTAGTCTTTTCACAGGAGAAAGACGAAGTCTACGTATTCAGTATCATAGCACTAAAAGGGTTAACTCTTTTAGCTTAACGTCACATGCAGAACGGACTTAAATAATCTGTATGCTAGCCCGACACAAACGGTAGTCGGTAAAGGCACATCAAACCTGTTGATGGCTGAGAATTTGCCAAAAATTCTATAAATACGAGTCATTAACGCATCAATTTTATAGACTGGTCTCGTGACTCAAGTATTTGCCACGCTCCAATTCCTTAAGAGCTTAAACTGTGAATACTCCAGACGACGTACGAGTATAAACTATGTCGGACCCCGGACAACGCGTCACAATGAAGCCTGGATGCCGGACAACGCGTCACAATGAAGCAAAAATGCCGGACAACGCGTTATAAATGATGATTCAACACCGACAATCGATGGTCAGTAAACTCGAGCTAAAAAGTCAGGAAATCAAGAATCGACTTCAAGTTCAAAATTTCGACAGACGGTCAGACAATGAATGCAGCACCGGGATCCTTACAGATGTTCGACAAAGCACCGAATAGCCTGGTGGACTGAAGGAATCAAGAATAGAAGCCATTCCAGATATCCCGTCATAACCAATTGAAGGATGGGACAATCATATCCAAAGTATTCCAGACTCTTCTATAAAAGAATGAGGCTGAAATACTTTGGAGGGGGTATCTGTAGGCGTATAAAACTGCCTATAGGTCCCTTAACACAGCTCGACGACGTCGATTTGACAAACGAACCATCGGGCAACGTGTCCAAACACGATCGTTAGTCTGCAACACCGAAGCCAAGTGGTACGCGACGAAACGGAGCTACGAGGCTACGAGGCTAAACGAACCACACGCAAACAACGGAATAAATCCACTCGCGTGCGGAATTAAGCTAACGGTTGAGGAATCAACGAGTCATCCAACCAAGAGTGGACTCGGACGAATCACGATCGAATCAAGATTAGTTTCAGACTCGAACTCAGAAGCGGATTTACTGCCAAATCAGGACCCGAATTTACTGCCAAATCAAGTCAATGAATCAAGTCCGGATAGATCAACTACAGAACCGAACAACGGACAAAACGACGGAACGAACAACGCCTTAAGGGGGGCTCGGCCAGAGCCGAGCCACCTTGAGGTGGCTAGGCAGCGTAGCCACCTTAAGGTGGCTAGGTGTGTCGGCCACCAATAGGTGGCTAGGCGTGTCGGCCACCTCAAGGTGGCTAGGCAGCCTAGCCACCTCAAGGTGGCTAGGCGTGTCGGCCACCTATAGCTGGCTAGGCGTGTCGGCCACCTATAGGTGGCTAGGCGTGTCGGCCACCTATAGGTGTCTAGGCAGCCTAGCCACCTCAAGGTGGCTAGGCGTGTCAGCCACCTATAGGTGGCTAGGCGTGTCGGCCACCTATGGGTGGCCGACATCAGACACGTGCGCACGGACACAGTGAAGGTGGCCTATAAATAGAGAGGCTTGGGCTCATTTTCAAGGGTTGGAAATTTTAGAGAGAGGCGAAGCCCTGCAGGATTCGAAGCTCAAAACTTAAAAAGATCCAAACTTTGGGACATCAAGGACTTGCTCATCCAGATCTGGTGCTCGGCGATCATCAACGCCAAATAAGGTAGGAGTTCGAGAGGACCGGATCTCAGATCTACGTAGTTATACTCCGGATCAAAGCTTGGTCTTTGATCCCGAGATTAGGGCGATTATTTCCTTGGTGAACTAATCCCCCCGGCTATTATTTCCTTGGCGAAATAATACCCGTCATATTGCGTAGATCCGATCGGATCTAGATCTCACGGTGGTCCACGGATAAACCCCGGCGCAGGCAAACAACCCACGCAAGCGAGCGACCGCAAAACAGGAGCTCGTGATTTGTTCGACAAATAAGGAGAAAGTTGTAATCTTTTTTATTTTTCTTTGATTTTCATTGTAACCGGATCTTATAAAAAGATCGGATCTTTGTAACTCGAAAAGCTGTTAACTAAGATAGCAATGGAATCAATAATGAAGAAAGACACGATTTTCACCGCGAACAAGTATAATTACCAACTAGATGTTCTCGGTGAGTCGTTCAGTCAACTCATTTACTAATGAGTCACTTGTATACTGTATCTTGATGTCTTACATCAATGATCTAAGAGATGGATCATCATCATTCCAAAGGAGAAATAGAGTATACACTAGTCTTCTAAAAGTAATGATGTCCCATTTCAACACTTCATCGACTAGAAATATTTTAGAATATACGTTAGCGACAGATCAAATCTCTTCATTAGAATCATATCCGAAATGTCTGATAGTCTAGTATCATTCTAAGGACTTTATCTGTATTAAAATACCAGATAAATCTGACCAAAATAGCATACTACCATTTTGAATAAGGATGTTATATTCATATAGGTCCTGTTACAATATACAATTATTGCCTGCAGGGCACCTATTTCTGACAAACTCCTACTTGCACTAAGGCCAATCATTGTAGTACCTAATATCCAATAGCTCAACAAGTGTTTCAAATTGTGTACGAGCAATTGCCTTTGTGAATAGATCTGCTATATTATCTTTTATGTCAACTCTTTCAATCTTGATCTCTTGGCGATCAGCTATCTCCCTGATCAAGTGATACTTTCTCAGAATGTGTCTAGACTTATGGTGAGACCGGGGTTCCTTTATCAGAGCTATTGCAGCATTACTATCACAGTATAAAGGTACTAGATCTTTAATGGTGGGAACAAGTTCCAGCTCTGAAAGGAACTTCCTCATCTAGACAGCTTCTTTGGCTGCATCATTTGCCGCAATGTATTTGGCTTCCATAGTAGAGTCTGCTACTGTGTCTTGCTTGGAACTTTTCCAACTGACAGCCCCTCTATTGAGGGTAAAAATATATCCTGAAACAGATTTACTATCATCGATATCGCTCTGAAAGCTAGAGTCAGAAAAGGACTCCATTTGGAGGTCACTTTTACCGTATATCAAAAATAACTCTTTAGTGCTTTTTAGGTACTTAAGTATATTTTTGACCGTTTTCCAGTGCTCTTCTCCATGATTAGATTGGTATCTACTTACCAAACTGAGTGAATAAGTAATATCCAGTCTTGTACATAACATGACATACATGATCGATCCTACTACTGAGGCATAAGGAATTAGACTCATGTGTTTCCTCTCTTCATCAGTTTGGGGAGACATTTTTTAGAGAGCGAGATTCCAAGAGATACAGGTACAAAACCTTACTTGGAATTTTTCATGCTAAACCGTTTTAGCACTTTGCCAATGTATCTAGATTAGGATAATCCTAATATCCGTTTAGATCTATCTCTATAGATCTGAATACCCATTATACATGATGCTTCACCCAAATCTTTCATGGAAAATCTTTTTGATAGCCAAATTTTAACCGCTTGTAATGACGGTATGTCATTACCGATTAAGAGTATATCGTCTACATATAAAATAAGAAATGATACTATACTCCCAATTATCCTTTTATATACACATGGTTCATATGGATTTTTGATGAAACCAAACTCTTTGATAGCATCATCAAAACAGATGTTCCATCTCCGCGTTGCTTGCTTTAGTCCATAAATGGCTTTAAGCAACCTACATGTTTTTCCACTGCTCCCACTGACTACAAATCCCTCTGGTTGAGACATATATATGCACTCTTCTAAATCACCATTTAGAAATATAGTTTTGACGTCCATTTGTCAGATCTCGTAGTCATAGTGAGTAGCTATAACAAGTAGGATCCGAATAGACTTTAGCATAGCCACTAGAGAAAAGGTTTCATCATAGTCCAAACCAGGTCTTTGATGAAAATCTTTAGCTACCAGTCTAGCTTTAAAAGTCTCTACTTTTTCATCTACACCCAACATTTTCTTAAACAACCATTTGCAACCTATGGGTATCACCCCTGTAGGAGCATTGTCTAAGATCCATACTTTGTTGGTGTACATAGAGTCTATTTCGGATTTCATTGCATCATGCCAAGTAACAGAGTCCCTACTCTGAGATGCTTGTTGATAACTCAAAGGTTCATCATCATCTATGACATAATCTAACATGCTACCTTCAACGAGAAAATCATATTGTCTCTTAGGTGCATGAGATCGCCTTAGATATCTGCGGAGTGGTTGAGGTTCTTCTGGTACAACTGAATTTTTTGGTTCTACTAAATTATCAGTATTGATTTGTATCTCTGAAATTTCATCCAGTTCTACCATGCTCCCACTAATTTCTTTTTTAAGAAATTCCTTCTCCAAGAATGTAGCATACTGAGAAATAATTATCTTTTGCTCATCGATGTGATAGAATTGATATCCATGGGAATTCATTGGATATCCTACAAATTTACACAATACTGAGTGTGCCTCTAACTTTTTAGGATCTTGCTTTTTTACATAAGCATGACATCCCCAAATCTTAATATAATTAAGATGTGGTTTCATCCCATATCATATCTCATATGGAGGTTTAGACACAGCTTTAGTTGGAACCCTATTTAGTAAATGTGCTGTTGTTTCCAACGCATACCCCCAGAATAAAAAGATAACTCAGCGTTACTTATCATGGAATGTACTATATCTAATAGGGTATGATTCCTCCTTTCTGACACGCCGTTAAGCTGTGGTGTATAGGGTGGAGTAACCTGAGAGAGAATCCCATTCTCTTTTAAAAACCCCAAGAATTCCGAGCTTAAGTATTCACCTCCTCGATCCGATCGAAGAATTTTAACTTTCTTGCTCGTTTGGTTTTCTACTTTATTTTTATACTCGGTAAATTTCTCAAATGCTTCAAACTTGTGTTTCATCGAAAACACATGTCCAAATCTTGAAAAATCATTAGTAAAAGTAATAAAGTAAGAGTAACCACCTCTGGCCATTGTAGACATAGGACCACATACATCACTATGTATCAGTCCTAAGAGTTCTGTAACTCTTGCTCCAGTTCTCGTAAATGGAGTCTTGGTCATTTTACCTTTAAGACAAGACATGCAAGTATCATAAGACTCAAAGTCAAATGGATCTAAATATCCATGCTTAGGTAGCTCGCCAAGTCTTTCTTTATTAATATGACCAAGTCTACAATGCCATAAGAAAGCATTATTCATAACTGAGTGCTTTCTTTTATTAGTATGATGAGTATTCAGAATTGTGTTTTGATTAAGAATATAGATGCCATTACACAATGTTCCATAAGCAATCAACTTTTGATTAAATATGATATTCATAACATTGTTCTCTAACTTGAATATATATCAATCTTTATCTAATAAAGATATGGATATTATATTGCATATCATAGTTGGTACGAAATAGCAGCTTTTCAAAATCAAAACGTTTCTATTTGGCAAAACTAGATGAAAATCCCCTACTGCAAGTGCAGCAACTATTGCACCATTGCCAACTTGTAGGGTCATCTCTCCAGCTCCAAGTTTCCTATAACTTCTTAACCCCTGTAACAAATTACAGATGTGAGATCCTGATCCGGTATCTAATACGCAAGATGTAGGATTTATAGAAAAACAATTCTGAGTAACAAATACATTTGAAGATGAAGCAACATCTTCCTTCTTCTTGATGAGTGAGGCTAAGAATTCTGGATATATACTCTTAACATTTCTCAACCAGTCTATGTAATTAGGATCGATTAACTTGTTCTATTCTGATATGATTTTTAAGCCAGACATAATAGTCTGAAAGAGAGAGGGAAAAAATATTTTAGCAGATGTTCAATTACATAAAATAGATTTGGATCATTTTCATCTAAACTATGCCTCCCACTATTTTCGAGTCTCTCAAAACCTTATAAGAGGTGACCGGAAAACAACCCATTGTTTTCAAGTGGGATCAAGATCTAACTATCATTGAATGCATCAACCTTAACGTATGCTAACAAATTAATACACTCAATAATTGGTAAACAACTTTTGTCTTTTACACTCTTGTAATTCTTGATATGGTTTTATCCCTAGTCTTTTATGACCTTGACGTATGCCAACAAATCACAAAATGCTAGTCATGTTTGGACCCAGCATTTCTTGACTAGCATAAATTTAACTTATACAAGCTCTTGACGTATGCCAACAAAGTCACATAACCAACTTAAGCTATCCTTATATCTAATATACAGATGAATACTACTTAGCCATAGAATAGTTATGCCTTGACGTATGCCAACAAACATAGTATTTATAAGCTTAATAGTATTCAGCTGAAATGATGGAGGGCTATAGACGATTTCACAAATCTTTTACCGTAATCAAACTTGATATAGTTAAAAGATGATCTATATTTATACTTGTAATAATTAAACTAGCCAGGTAAGCGCAAGATTGGTAGGAGGGTTCCGAGCTATTCATCGGGAATATTCATCGGATATTAATTAAGTAACCACCGCTCTTTAAAACTATAGCGCGAAAGACTGGGCATCACCCCTAATCTTAAGTTGGGCATCACCCCATGAGCTATATCTCATAATTACTTTCCTTGACACCAGTTAAAAGTTCGTTCTAAATACATTTCTTTTAACTGCTTTACGTTTATTTATCTTTCACACTAACGCTATGTTAATATCGGTCTCACCACTCTATGGTCAATAAACTCTTATTGCCATGTCTCACAAAGATTAAAATGAGTTTTATAATAAAAACTATTTCTCTAGTGAGATAGAGATATAAACTTTGCAGAATACAGCACCCAATTATAATGACATCTACAATTAGGGCACAACCAACATATCAACATATGTAAAAGCAATATAGAATGGTAGTGGACAACTAAAGGAATAAAATGTAACTATACTAATTACATTTTGGGAAGAAATTTGCAACTCCTTGCATTGCTAGCCCCCTTGCAAATCCTGTATTATTACAATCATATATACATAGGACGTGCAACCCTATTTATAATGGAAAAATCATCTCGTAGGATGGGTAATAATATTGCATTGAATGTAAAATAAAAACCATAAATAAAATAACTAAACTAAACAACCATACCCTCCCATACCCGAACAAGGGCCTATATCCGTAGGCGTAGCCTATGATCGGTGAGCAAGTGCCTAAACCCGTAGGTGTAGCCCATGCTCGGGGAGGAAAGAGGTCAAAAATAATATTACATTTCTAGCTATATTACATCAATACAATAAATGCAAGAGAATCGTTGTCCACTACGATCCATAAACATAACATCCATGCAAGATGATATAAAACATATAACTTAATCAACATTAAGAAATATGCATCTATCTAGTTATGCAACAAATTGGAAAACTAGATAACATAGGGACTATCCTAACTCAAATAGGACTATCATGCTTCTAAGATACAACTACACTAGTTGTAAAAAAGTGTTTTGTAATTTATACAAGTGTTTTTACTCCTAAAAACTTATAAACCAAAAATCACATTTTTGAATCAACAACTAACATAACTAATGACAAAACAACTTGATTAAATAAACTAGTTTTATTAAAACATCTTTTAATTAGACTAGTAATTAGAAGCAAGTACAAAGACCTCTATGAGTTAGATATTCATGTTAAGATTTAATTAGATGGAACCCTGACTCTGATACCATGTTGAAAATTCGTGCTAAATACATGTAAAATACGCAACGGAAGACTGTATGTATAATAATACTAAGCATGTAGAGAGCATGAAAAACAAAATAGGACCATCCTAATTGAATCTAACATGATCCCTATATTAAAGAGAGCATACAAGAGTTAGAAAGTCGTACTTTCGAAGCGTGATTCGATGGAAGATCGAACAACCCCTAGCTCTTGCTCCTTGTAGCTGTTCGCAGGAAAATTTGTTGCTTTCTTCATTACTGATTCCATTGTACACTCTTGGTAATTGTTTATCGATTACAAAGATCCGGTCTTTTTATAAGATCCGGTTACAACGAAAATCAAATAAAAAGAAATGAAATTACAACTTTGTTTCCTTGTTTGTCGAACAAATCGCGAGCTCCT